>JABUQX010130505.1:0-12858 GCA_015478945.1 Trachelipus rathkii
CAGATGATGATTGATTGGATTCGAAAATTGTGTATATAAAGCGTTTATGGAGTGGTTAGTTCTCAAGGATTGGAGGAGAGCGGTAATAGTACTATTATATAAAGGGTAAGGGAGAAAAAGGGGAACTGTAGAAATTATAGGGGAATACAGTTTATGAGTGTTGTAGGGAAGGTATTTGCTGGTATTTTTTTTGTCAAGAGAGTACGTCAAGAGACTGAAAGGACTGATTGGTGAAGAACCAAGGTGCGTTTAGGAGTGGGTAGAGGATGTGTGGATCAAAATAATCTTTAACATTGAAACAAATAGATTGAGAAAATGAGGAGTAAGAAGAATAAATTGTATTAGGTCTTTACGGAATTTCAACAGTATGACGTTATGATAGAGTTAATAGGCGAGACGTTATGGCAGGTGTTGCGATATATGGTGTTTGGTGGTAGGCTCTGAATGGAATCATAAAGTTCATGTATTGACGATAGTGCAGCGTGTGTAAGAATTAATGGTGTCAATGGTGATTGCGGTTTAGGATTAATACGGAATCACTATACCAGGGTTGCCAAACAGTTTAATTTGGTTATATTTTAATTAATTAGTATAATGGATGTGGGTTATGAAAAATATATCGAGGTGTGGGAATGGCAGGAAATGGGTTTAGAATGGTGGAGAAGGAGATGAGTGGAAGGTGCCTCTACCTATTATATGCGGATGATTCTGGTTTCTTGTGTTGGCGAATCTAAAGAGTAGTATTGGAAAGAGGATTGGTAGAGGAGTATGGTATATTATATAAGTTTTTTTTTATTGAGGGGGTTTTGTTTTAAAATAAAAGGAGGGTTTTGATAAGGTAATACGTAGATAAGAAGTATAGGTATATGGTTGTGAGTGAGGACAGTCCTCAGTGTGAAGTTATGTAGATGGTGAGCAGCTGAGCAAGTGTCTGAGTTAAAATATTTAGGGTATGTGTTTGGAGATGAGAAAGGGAACGGATGATGCAGAGTGTAGTAAGTGAAAAAGTTGTAAGAATGGCAAGGCGAAGGTTGAATGGTGCATGTCAAAGGGACTAAAAAGTCTTGAGTGCGCTGGAGCTTTGCATGAGGGTATGTTTATTGTTACCTGTATTATTGTATGGTAGTGAGACTATGGTCTGAATAAGAAGTGAAATAAAGATCTAAAGTTCAATGTGTCAGATGGACAATCTTAGGGGCAGCTAGGTGATGATAAAAGATAATTATAAAAGATTGAAGGATATGAACTTATTGAGGGATGTGTGGTGTGAGAAGGGGTAAATGAGAGAAATAAAAATAAAGAAATGTATTTGAAGCATGGTTTGGTCATTGTGGAAAGGATGATGAAAGCTCGTTGGTATAAGCGGATGTAAAAGTGGAGAGTGTGGTTGGGAACCCGACCGGCTGGGAGACCGAAGAGAAAGTGGAATTGAGTCGGTGAACGAAATGTCTGAAGGAAAGAAATGTGAGTTTTGGCAGAAGGCGAGAATAAAGGTGCATGAATAGGATGAGAAGGCGGGTTTTGGTTACGGGGGCATGGTTGTGAGCCCACCCTGGGCCAGGTGGATGAAACTCAACTTACAATTGACGATTTACCATAGTGAGTAGGGTCCGTCGCTGGTCACCATGATGCTCTGGTGTGGAATTTTCGTCTGTGGTAACGAGCTCTATCTACTGAGAGTTAAATATGTACATGAGTAGGGGTAGGTAAGGACTGGGCTTTCTATTTTCGACATAATTTGTCATACTCACTATCTCTAACTGCTTTTCTTTTCCGTTGACTTCTTATGCCCCGTCACCTCCCTCCACTTTCTCATTCTATTCCCTTGTTCTCTCTCTCTCTTCCGTTCGTCTCTCTCTCTCTCCTTACCTCTCTTCCTCTCCTCTCTCTCTCTTCCCATCTTTGGGCAAAGAGGTCCAAATCGATGAAGAGAATGATCACGAATCTATATATAACTATATTCTCATCCTATCTCTTCTCTTCTTTCTTTTCTCTCTATATATCTCTACTCATTAATACTCTATCATATATCCTGATATCTCTCTATATATCTATATATACTCTATATATATATTATACTATATCTCTCTATATCTAGTATATATATATATATATATAGTATTATATATATTATATCATATATATAATATATATAGTATATTATATATATAAATCAATCAAATTTTAAAAAGACTGGGTACTTCTCATTCTCCTAAATAAAATAAATTGCTTTTCATATAGATATCCAAAGGTCAACTTTAATAAATTTCAGAGCTGTTATAAGTGTCGAATTTCGTCCTTTCAATTTGTAAATAAGAACCTCATTTGGCTTCTAAATCTTAAAACACTTCCCAGTTGTTTAATCCACGAAGACTTTGTGACTCCATCGTGAGAAAAGCATTGCAAATGCATTGCAATTTTTTCAATATTCTGCAATGCAACTACAATGCATTCTCAAAATGGGCTCAAAACACGATCCAACCTCTATTTACATTAAAAGCATAGAATACAGGAAGGGAGCTTCGGGAAGTATTAATTAGGCTTGTTCAGTTCAATAGTAGTGCAAAACCCTTTCCATATGAAGTTTTGGAACAAAATACTGATATGATATCAGAAGTTGAGGGAAGACCTTATCTTACATTACATTACAGTACAAAATAAAATTATCTTTCTATTATAAAATTAACAAGATTCATACCTGTAAAATTGAATCATGATCTTTACATGAAGAAATATTGATCGAATCTGAAACGGCATCACCAGCCTGATCACACAATCGAAGGATGAAATAAACAGGCAATGTGTCTATACCTTTCCGAGCACTATGAGGAAAATAATTAAAATATTAACTTTATATATATATATATATATATATATATATATATATATATATATATATATAATAGTATAAAGAGTTAAAAAAAAAAAATTATATATAATTATTATATATATATATATATATATATATATATATATATATATATATATATATATATATATATATATATATATATATATATATATATATATATATATATATATATATATATATATATATATATAATAATAATAATAATAATAATAATAATAATAATAATAATAAATAAAAACAGTTTTACATAAAATACACTCAGGTGAAAATAAAGGGAATTAAGCTTTTCGGCTCAACAGAGCCCTCTTCAAATTCCCATTAAAATAAAATAAAAATAGTAAAAGAAACTGTTACTCGGCCACCAAGAATAAAACAACTAAAACCTCAATAAAACCATAAATGAGACCAGCAGTTTAAATACCAAACATTAAAACAAAAAGAATAAACATCAAAATACAATGTACAGTTAAAAACTAGACCGTCTCCAAATAGAATTAAAATGGAGACCGACTGAAAGCAGAGTTAACGGGAGCCAGAAAGGCTATAAGCTTAAAGGACCAAACAGCGACCCAAGAAAACAATAAAACCCTTTAAACAAAATTGAAATACCCATATTAATAGGGGGAGGGAGGGAGACGATATAATATTCAATTCAAGGAGGCTTGATATTCTGTAGGAGGTTTCGGAATCTAGGTATCATTAGAAAAATAATATAGTTAAGTTGTCCAGATCAACTGAAAATTTACATATATTAAAATTTTTAACATTGTTTATAACAAATGACTGATAATCTGTCAAAAGTGCAATTCTCTTTACCCAAAGACCTAGAACTAGGAAATCTAATATTGTGGTTAAAAATAATTTGATGCTTAAATAAGGCACTTTCATTGCTCCTCCATCCTGAGGCAGTATGAATGCTGATAGAGTCGTCTCTTAAAATTAACAGTTTCACTAATATACAAACTATCACAATTATTGCAAGGAATAAAGTTTAAAATAACGGGGGACTTTTGATCACCAAAGAACTTTTTTAAAGAATTGCTCGGCATTACAAAATTGATTTCAAGGAGAAACGACTTTGTTATGTTATCAATTTCACACGGCAATTTCAACATGTTGCATTTCAAAATTCTTTTTTTTATTATCAAATTTGTAAAGGGACCTTCTTGTGGTTGTCAATGCTTGATCGACAAATAATTGTTTGTAACCCAGATTTAGGAATATATTAGTCAGGTAATTTATTTCAGAATCCAAATATTGGGGGGAGCACATTCTATAGGCATGCAGGAAAAGTTCAGAAAAGACTGACTTTTTTGTGTTGTTGCTATGTGCAGAAAAAGTATGGACGTATGAATCTGTGTGAGTGGGTTTGCGATGTACCTTGAAAAAAACATGATTATCAACTCTCCTCACCAAAACATCAAGAAAGGGAAGCTCATCGTCTTTCTCCAATTCATAAGTAAATTTAATGGAGGGGAAGGCATCATTAAGTGTGGACAAAATATCATCAATGCAAACATTATCTGTAAGCACAAATGTATCATCTACATATCTAAACTAATTAGCCCCAGGGGTTAGGGTATTATTCAGGCAACTTATTTCAAAAAATTCTTTAAAAAGGTTAGACAAAACAGGGGAGACAGGAGAGCCCATAGGCAAGCCAGAACACTGATGATAAAAGTCATTATTAAATGAAAAATAGCTACTATTGCAGCAAAATCTAAGTAATGAAAAGAAAGTATTCAATCCAACAGGAAGATCATCATTATGATCAGATAAAAATTCACATAAGTCCAAAGTGTGGTCTATGGGTACATTTGTAAAGAGTGACAACATCAAAACTGCTGTTTTTTACTTTAAAAATAAAATCCTCTGAATTCTTAATATGCGAGTTGGAAATACAACCCACATATTTTGACAAAAAATAGAAGCCAGCCTTTTGGAAAGACCTGAAGCAACACAACTATTATTGGCAATTATGAGTCTCATGGGAACATCATGCTTGTGAATTTTAGGGAGACCATATATGTATGATAAATTGAGCAAATAAGAAACCATTTTACTAAGTAACTGAGGGTATTCTTTCAGAATAGTTTTCAAGCTTGCAGGATTATTCCAGCTCTTCTGAATCCTAATATAACTATTCTTTCGAATTTCATACCTCAGCACTCCCTTAAGGATTCTATGCCTTAGCGGATGAAATGGATCATATTTCCCAAATGGAGCCTGATATGACAAACCCACCCACTCTCTAATGTTTCTTGCGCTTCCGAGAGATAAATGGAAAACGGTTCAACCAAAACACCGCAAGCGCTCCAAGCGTTCTAAATCTGCTGGTGACACGAAAGGGGACCCAAAGGTTCCCCATTTTAGCTATCCTACTTTCTCCCTTCAATAAGTCTCTAGCATCAAACCTCTGTAACCCAATGGATCCCAATATAGCAACTAACTTCTTTACAAAAAAGTGACACTTTACACTGTGTCACCACCTTACACTGCCTGGAAACATTCCTATATTCTCCACCCATTTCTGAATCTGCTTGCTTGGCAGATGCTGATATCACCTCCATTCCTAAACATGAGCATTTTGGTTGTCTTCCAACGACCAACTAAGTCCACACAATAAGATGGGCTTGGTTGAACTCAACTTACTTCGCATTCATGACGAAGCCTCCCAAACCCGATCATACAACCCAAAACTTTGTTGTATGACTATTCCTTACAGCCAGGATTTGTTGCTCCTCCTCGTCGAGACCCACGCCTCAGCCTTTCCTCCCCAAATGAATCCACTTCAAACTTCACCCCTAGCAACATAGAGACAATTGTCTCAAAAAGACCATCCTAATAATATTAATAACAACATAGCATGGCCACCTTCCTTCATTGAAATTGTCGTGGCTACTACCCTAATTTTAAGATATTGTTCAACTAATAAACATTGTACATCAAGTGCATATGCTGGGAGGAACTTCGACTATGTCATCACTCCTTCCAACCGTCGGAATATAAATCGCCGCTAACCTCTATAGAAAGAGGTGACAATGATACGAGAGGTGCAAGAATACTTATTCATAAATCTGTCCCCTATTCTCCAGTCCCTCTTCAAACTAGACTTTATGCAGTGGCTGCACAAATTCATCTGTCCATCGACCTTACTGCCTGCTCGATCTACTTCGCTTCCTACTCTGTCACCTCGTCTAAATCTAAGCTCCTTGTAGATTTTCTAACACAATTTTCACTGGGTGCCTTAACATAGAACTCCCTACATATGAACGTTTAGATACACACTCTTCTTCCTGTATTGATATTTCCTTTTGCTCAAAAGAATGTGCACAAGCTAACCAGAAGAAAAAACTCTACAGGCAATACAAAAGGACCCGCACCACCTCAAACATCATTATCTTTAAAGCAGCTGCGGCGAAATCTCGTCAAATTAATCGCCAAACAAGTAAACAATACTTTCGAACTTGTACTTCGACTGTCAACTCCACAACTCCCCTTTCTTCAGTGTGGAAAGTTCAACAGAAAATATCTCGACCCTCCAACAACTTTTCACCCACAGTCCTCCGTTATGGGCCTGATATAACTATACAGTCAATTGGGGTAATGTGAACAGACTCTGGGTAATGTGAACAATCCAGGGTAATGTGAACTTTTTTTTTTTGCGGTTACGATCGAAATTAATTAGCTTTAAGCATATATATTAATTATGTAAATTAAAACTAATTAAAAATATTGTGTATTAACCATAAAATCTCTTTCTTACAGATATATTTGAAATATTTTTGGCAAAAAATATTTTTTTTACTAAGGTAAAATAAGTTTTGTAATATATATATATATATATATATATATATATATATATATATATATATATATATATATATATATGGTATAATATATATATATATATATATATATATATATATATATATATATATATATATATATATATATATATATATATATATATATTAGTAGTATATATTTATATATATATATATATATATATATATATACATATATATATTAGTTAATCACTTTTTATGTAAATATTTGGGTTGTTGCTACTTGAATATAGTTTTCTGTTTTCTAATGCCCAAAGGACTGTTGCTGATGTTGAGTCCATCCGTAATGTTGGACGAAAGCTCATGGCTTCCCCACCCCAAGAATCTTAATTTTTAGTCTCCCGGTTTTTAACTTAGTATTAAAAATAAAAAGTGTGTGCTTATTAATATGTGTATATCGAACGTTGAGGTCATCGTGAACCCATTAGAAACAGAAAATAAATACCTATAATCAATGTAACTTAACCCAAAATATTTTACGCCAAGGGTGAGCAACTTATATAAATATTTACAACTACGTTTAAGTGGTTTAAATAAACAACGTGCAGTATATATATATATAGGAAGAGTAGCAAAGAGCAGCAGTATATATATATATATATATATATATATATATATATATATATATATATATATATATATATATATATATATATATAAAGAAGTATATATATATATATATATATATATATATATATATATATATATATACACAACAGACCCCTGATTATATATATATATATATATATATATAAGAGAGTGAGTGTAAGAAAGAGTTATATATATATATATATATATGCTATATATATATGTATATATATATATTGTTATTATATATATATATATATATATATATATATATATATATACATATATAACAGGGCATAGATTTAGCTTTGTGGCCATAAAGTTCAAAACTACAAATGTTACAGTGAAAGTGAATACATTGCTGGAAATGCTGGTTCAATTTTAGTGGAAAATTCAAAATACATATACATGAAGGGAATGTGATTTGGAACCTTGTGTAATTTTAGATAGGAAAATGTAAAAATAAAAAATTATTGTTAATCACTCTATAAATGCGATTAGAGGAGCCTGGTTTAGAGACCTTTATTGGTTACCTGTTAAAATAAATAGACCTCTATTAAATTTTGTGTTTTTTTACTAAAGAACACCCCAAGGGTATACCGCAAAGGATGGCAGGGAGTCGGGGTCTCGGCCTTCCGGGAACTACGGGTAGGACTAATTTCCGGGGAGGGTCCCGGAACCCCCGCCTTTTGGTATTTGGGTGTCGCAGTTCCTCCGCCCCTCTACGGGGTATGGAAAACGTCCCCCTGTGTTCAATGGTCGGCTCGAGCCCTACATTGCCGTGTAGTATCTTTACAAATAATATATATATATACAGATCCTCAGTTCCTAAAAAAAAAAGCCAATAATTATTTTATTATTTATTTATTTATTTTTTTACATTTTCCTAACTAAATTTACAAGGATTCCAAAATGTATTCTTTTTTAGCTATTTGTAGTTTTTGAGATATGATTTTTTTTTTTTTTTTTTTTTTTTTTTTTTTTTACAGTTTCCGCAATAAAAATTTTGCCAGGATTCCAGCAATGTATTCCCGTCAGCTATTGTGAGTTTTGAGATATAAGTGCAATTGGCCAATAAAGTAAATTCATGCATATATATATATATATATATATATATATATATATATATATATATATATATATATTATATATATATATATATATATATATATATATATGTAAATATATAGTATATATATATATATATATATATATATATATATATATATATATATATATATATATACACACACACATCTTATATATATATAGCTTTTTTTTATAAAATCCATCAAAGGCAGGTCTTATAAGACAAAATATATTTTTTTGCAGTTTTTGAAAAATACTCGTTTTACTAACTCAGGGTAATGTGAACAGGGGGTCAGGTGTAATGTAAACAAGGTTGTGACTATAATTTTATATGTAAAATTAATACTTCATTTATAAGTTTTTTTTAAAAACTTTTATATTTTATCTAAAAATCTTTTTGTTATTATTTCAGATGCCAAGAACATACAGAATAAAAGAAAGATGCACTAAATACACATACAAAGAAGATGACATGGTCCGGGTGTGTACGGATTACGGATGTTGAAGATGTTATGTCAATATCAAGTGCCTCAAAGAAATATAATGTGTGTGTATCCACACTACGAAGAAGAGTCCAGGGACGTTAAAAACCCAGGTCAAACTGGTAAGAGGACGAGTCTTCTTCCTTTTCAAGAAGTAATTGCAGAACATTTAACAGTACTTGGGAATTATGGTCTGGCATTTACTAAACTGGAACTTAAGCAATTTTTTAAGCAGTATTTAAATTCAAGAGGTAGGAATGTAGCTTGTTTTAAAGAAAATATGCCAGGTGAAGATTGGTTTACTCTGTTCCTAAAGAGGAATGATAAGGTACTATCTAAAAGAAAATGTCAGAACATCAATGGGAAGAGGGCAGTTGTTAACTGTGAAATGTGTCTCAATATTTTGACAACCTAGAGAAGAAATTGGAAGGCGTTAATTCAGAGTATATAGTAAACTATGATGAGACAAACCTGGTAGATGACCCTGGAACACACCTAGTGAGACTCTGTAAACTAAGCAAACGCACAGAACGCGTGATGAACACTTCAAAAACAGATGTTTCAGTTATGTTTGGTTCAAGTGCTACAGGAAAAATGCTCCCCCTTAAGTTGTTTATAAAGATAAAGGGGATCGTCTTCTAGATTCTCATATAGAAGATTGGCCAATACACTGTCAATATAATGCAATCAAAAGTGGTTTGATGGCATCATTTTCTTGGATTATCTTAAAACAAATCGTGATTTCATTCTTCAACCAGATTTGCATTGACAAAGATGAAAAGAAAATAATAATCGGAGATAACCTTCCCAATCACATGTTTCTAACAGCCATAGAGCCATTACAAGCTAACAATATCCAAATGGTCGTTCTTCCACCTAATTACACACACTTGCTCCAGCCATTAGATGTTTCAGTCTTTCCTAACTTAAAAGTACAGTGGAGGAAAGTAATGGAAACTTTAAGAAAGGTGTTGGAAGAACTTGCACATCTTTGCCAAAACGTAAGTTTCCCAGGCTCTTAACAGAACTTTTGAACAAGAAGGACGCCTGTAAAAGAATCTCATTTCTTTGTTTAATGCATGCGGGATATATTCTTTGAACAGGAATCGAGTCCTCTCTAAGATGATTAACGATCTATCATCATCAAAAACATTCAGGCCACAAAATATAAGCCCAGAATTTATTAGTTACTTTAACGCAAAATGAAATAGTACCAAGGAAGAGAAGAATAAGAATAAATATCCAGCCAGGTCAATCCATTTCTACTTTCGATTTACAAGCTGCCTCCACATCATATGAAACCGGAACCGGTAATAGAAGAGAAGGTAGGGAAGAAAGAGAGAAGGAAAGTGGTAATGTACTATCTATTGAGGTAGGGAAGTAAGTTTTAGTAAAGTTTGAGGGGAAAAAATTTAAGCCTTATTGTTGCGTCGGTAGTGGTAAGAATAAATGAAGTTGCTAGTAGTGTTCAGGTTAAATTTCTAAGACAAACTGAAAGAAAGCAAAAAATCAATTGAAGGAAGTGTAGTGTTCAAGGAACCTTCAAATGAAGATGTAGGAGAAGTACAAATGGATCAAATAGTGAAAAACAAAACTAATTTGAAGTTGGACAACCAAAGACCAATTTCGCTGACATGTTTTACTTGTAAAGGGAGAAAATGGTTTCAGACCGCTTTCTCCCTGTTCTAGAGAATCGCCAGGATTTTTCAAACTTTCAGTTTGGTTTCCGCAAAAGTCGTTCGACCGCGGATCCCTTGTTAAAATTGGATCATGACATCCGGGAAGCCTTGTCAAATGGTGGGATGGTTCTTGGTGTCTTTTTGACCTTGAAAAATCTTATGACAACGTGGAGAACTGAGGTTCTCCTTAAACTCTACTCTCTCGGTTACCGAGGACAGCTCCCTTACTTTATTAAAATGCCTTCTGTCAGACAGATCCAGCCATGTTCGGTGCACTTCTGTTCTATCACGCAACTTTACTCTGGATAAAGGCGTCCCGCTGGGCAGTATTCTAAGGGTATTATCATTTGCTCTCGGATTTAATGATATCGTTACTTCTATCTCAGCGACGGTCAATTTTTCTCTCTACATTAATGAACTTTCGCCACATTTTGCTAGTGTTAGGCTGCCATTCTTGAAAGACGACTTTAACTAGCTATTGAGAATATTTCACAATGGGATAATTCCCATGGCTTCCATTTCTCACCCACCAAAGCCTCAGCAGTATTATTTAGGGAAAAAAGGGAGTCGAGGAACCTGACACCTTCCTTCAGCGAACCCAACCTTATATGGCTCACCCATTCCATTAGCTTCACAAGTCAAATTTCTAGAATTCATTCTAGAATACCATCTAACATACGCACCACGCATTAAACCCCTGAAAACGACTTGTCATCTCGCCTCAAAATTTTGCTGTGCTGATCGCAAATCCCTTTTACGTCTCCGCACCACCCTAATCTAATCAAAGCTGGACAATGGCTGCGTAGTATATGGTCATATTTTCCGAACCCTACTAAACCTGTTAGATCCCATCCAAAACGAAGTCTTCTAATCATCCCCCCGGGTGAGCCTTGAAATTGCAAAAGGTGCTGCCGTTCTCTTATGATGAAGGGTATGCACCTTGGCTATTACCTGCTCCCACCATTTGTCTGGTCCTGATCTCTCTTTCCAAATCTAGCCATCCTACTGCCTGGCTTAAGGAATCATTCCTGTCTAATTCCAGTTCACGGTGGATTTACTCCAGTGTTTACTGACGGCTCTAAATCATCGAACGGTGTGGGTGCCTCTGCTGTCTTTCCCCCTCATGTCTCAATTTTTAAACCAGAATTAATGACTATAATGATTGCCCTTTCTCGAATTCTATTCCTTAACTAAAACCACTTTTATGTCATTTATTCAGATTCGCTCAGCGCACTCCAGGCGCTTAAAGTCCCCTATTCTAGAAACACAATGGTACCCACTGTACATTTGCTTCGGCTGCTCCACCCTCGTAAGAAACAAATCATGCTATGTTTAACCCCCCCCTCACGTGGCAGTAACTGGCAACGAAATGGCTCACAGAGGCCAAAACGGCCGCCTCTTCTTTTCAGAGCTCTTCTAGATACCTCCTGGATGCCATTCGACAAGGTCGCCTCCCATCAACTAATTTATTATATCGCTCTCCGACAAAGCTTAACGAGTGATCAGCGAGGGGTGAAACTTAGAAATATAAAGCCGAACAATAGTGAGTGGTCTTCCTCTCACTGACGAAAGCTATTGCAAGAGGTGATACTTGCACGCCTCCGTATTGGCCACACCAATATCACTTATAGTCACTACATGTCACAGGACTCTTCTCCTATCTGCAAATTTCGCTGTCTCCATACCCAGCAATCTAAGTTCCATAACCATATCTTCATTTATTGTCTTCAACTGGACTCCATTCCCCATCGTCATTTTCTTGCTTTATGGTCCATAACACCTTCTAAAAGGTTATCCCACATCTTATTTGAATCCTCCCACTTTAACAGTAACTATATATTCTCTTATCTCCATAAACTGAATATATGATTTTGTTATGTAATATTAGGACTATTTATAATGTAAGGATTTTTTTTATTTAGCTTATTTATTTATTTTTGGACTGAATATTATTTCGCTATCCAAATTTTCTTCGATATTTAAAATATGTATGGCCAGTGACCCCAAGGAAATTGATTATTTATATATATATATTTTAATACCTTTGGATGCCGTGGTGAGTCCTGTACATGAAATCAAAATTAAATTATATATATATATATATATATATATAGAGAGGTAAGAGTTATATATATATATATATATATATATATATATATATATATATATATATATATATATATATATATATATATATATAAATAAAAGAGATGGGGTAAAACAGAAAACGTGAAAGCGTTTCAATGATAAATGCGAAAACGGTTAAACACCCAAATTGATAATGGAACGAAGCAATACCG
>JABUQX010130506.1:0-7500 GCA_015478945.1 Trachelipus rathkii
TAAAACATGAATGGTTTTTATCCTTAGTTCACAGTTTACTAAGCACTTGGAGCACCTTTATTTTGAGAATTACTACATTATTTTATGTAAAAAATTCATATCACTAATTATTATATAAATTGTAATATGTACATAAAATGATATTGTTAAACTAAGTGTTCTGCATATATTTATGACTTGCCCATTATTTAAGCGACAAAGAGCAATATTGAGATACTTGATAAATGTGTCAAGAATTGAAGCGTATCATTCTGGGAGTATATATCAATACACTTTACTCTCTAATCTTTGTTTTCCACGGAATATTATAATATTCTTCATATTTTTGAGGGAGTGTCACCAGCTATTTATCTTACGTCAACTATATTATAAAAAAAAGTATGCAGTATTGTATTTTATTATTAATTGATACAGTTAAATTTTTTTTTTTTTATTTTTTTATTTCCATTTAATATAATGAATGAATTAAAATTAAAAATAATTTAATTGTCTCACGTGCCATATCCTAGTTGATGAAGGAGTACACGGGAAAATTCAACATAGGATAACTAATAAAAAGGTAAAAATGATATCTTAATACAATAGTTTGCGTAAATGCTATTCTCACGTTAGGCATACAATTATCATTTTCGTAAAAATTGGGGTGACACCCCTCTGCTCTACCATTACCCATTATTTCAATAAAAATATACAACATTTTTTAATTTTTTTAATTTTAACGAGGCTATAGTTTACTATTAAACCCTTCTATCCTGATTATTATTCTCCAATTTTTGAATTAATTATATATAAAGAATTGATAATATATAAAAATTCACTCTCTTAAAAAAATATTAATTAACTATTATATATATATATAATAACTTATAGAAAGTTTTTACTAAATGTATAATCTAATAAAAAAAACATAATTTTAATAAAATATCAAAAAATTGATTTTTTCTATTAAAAAATACTCAAAATAACAAATAAATCACTATTTAATCTGATTTCCATCAAATAACTTATATTTTCAATTAAGGTAATACAGGTAAATATATAGTACCTAAAGTGAACTTATTTAGTTATTTTTCAAAGGTATCAGTCTGCTGATTAATAGAAAATTGAGCTTTATATGGAGCTCCAGCTTTATACACGGGTTTTTATTATTCTGTTTTTAAATGCGAGCTCTACCCAGCATCTAGGGGGGTTTGGATATGTTCCAATAAACCCACTTGGGAGCCACAACCTCGGTAGGGCTCATACACGCAAACCGCGCATCTGAGAGTACCACTGTATTGTAAATTTATAACACTCAAATAAGATTTAGCTTAATAGAGCATTTGGATTTCAAAAAGGATTAATCAGGTTTGATGTCAGGTAAATCAAATACTGTTGAATGATTGCTTCGAAATTCGCTCGATTTAGTTTATCTACTTTTATTAATCAGTCGTACCGGACAGTATTAGACTCTCTTTGTTGTGAATTTTATAACTACCTCTTTTTGATCAGAGTTAATTTCGCTATGATATGTGGTCTGTTGCTGAAAAGTTGGTAGTTATACTTACCACGCGTGAAGCTGTAATGATATGAGCTAGATAGGTCAAACAAATGAAAGTGTATATATATAATGCGAGGTTTTCTTTGTGTGAGATAGGGTGAACGCACATTGGCTCTTGTAAAGCGCAGTAAATACAAAATCGGTAGAGCGGAGATGGAGGTTCTAGTTATTTGGGGAGAAAATTTAGGGGAAGGTGTTTCACATCAGCTCTGAGAGTTGCTGTGAGAATCGTGCTACTATAGTTCTGAGTACTCATATGTTTAGAACTTAGACTTCGGGCCGTGCGGATCCTCACATAGAGAGGTGTATCACCGAGATGCATCATTATCCAAAGAGACCATTACTACCATTCTCAGCCGTGTGTTGATTTTGATCAACGCAAGTGAGTATTACGCTGGAATCAGTTCCCTTCTTGTGTTGAACTGGGTTAAATGTACACAACACTCTTCACATGCCCTCAAAAGCAAAATAATCTAGGGCGTGAGGTCGGGCGATCTTGCAGCCACGGCAACAGGTCCCCCTCTCCCTATCCCTTTGTCAGTGTAGACTCTGTTTAGATGCCGCCCGTACTTGGTGGCTGAAATGCGCTGGAGCGCCATCATGTTGGAAGCACATGTCTCTACCGGGTCGCAAGGGGTATGTCGTCCATGAGCTGCCAAAAAAGGTGTTCTGGAGTACTTGTAGGTACGAGCAGGTCCATCAAACGGTGTGGAATTGATGACAAGGTCCCAGCAGATAATCCAAAAGAATTCCACGCCCAGATGTTTACGGTAAATTCGCCTGGTGAACTCTGATGACCATTGCGTGCGGATTGTCCTCGTCCATATGTGGCTGTTTCTGCTGTTGAAGTAGCCATCAGATGTGTGAAGCACGCCTCATCGGTAACAAGACATGTGCAGGAAAGGCAGGATTTTCGATGCTCCGTTGCAGAAACCACGGGCAAATCGCAACACGGGGTGCGAAGTCGTTTGGCCCAAGTCCATGTACTTTCTGTTGGTGGTATGCATGGAGGCTTTCTCTTGCAAGACCACGAACCACAGACGAACTGATTTTGAAGACCGATGGCATGGGCAACTGGCGCGTGTGCTTTAGTCGACCGGGTCGTTGGCGACTCTCTCAAGCACGTCTTTTTCTTCAAACGCAGGAGTCCTGTATTACGCAGGTCTTACCACCAATGCACTGGTTACGCAAAGGTCCAATTAATCTGCGAAGGCGCTGATGAAAGGCGAAGCAAAACATTGTATGGTGGGGGTGATTTCTGAGTGGAAACCGTTTCCGGTGTACATGAGGTGCTCTCTTCGTTCATTTCCGTTCGCAGCGCACCGGTAACACATTATCATGTCTGTTACCTCGGGAAGAGTGTAGTGATTCCATTCGTGATCGATGCCTACACTGTACTGAATCACCGATGAAATGGGCAAGGTAAAGGTATTGCAACGTGTTTCCGAAGGACGTTCAAGCGTACACACATGTACGCACGCACAACACATTAAAATTGAAGTAACCTAATCGTCGGTAACCAACATGCGACGCGTTTTTCACACAAACATAAACTAAGTGTAAACCTTCAATGGATCCGTAACTTGGAACGAAGCGTCAATAACAACATAGATTATTTAACAATAAATGTTTCCTTATCGTTTGCTCTATCAGCCTTCCGAGTTTGTCGCAGAGGTTTTGAATCAGCGCCTGTATATATATAACTATATATAAAAATATATATATATATTTATATACTATATATATTATATATATATATATATATATAATAAATATATATATAAATATATATATATATATATTATATTATAATAAATATATATATATAATATATAATATATATATATACGGTATATATTTATAATATATATTATATTTTATATAATGCATATATAAATATTAATATATATATATATATATATATATAATATTATAATATATATATATAGAATATATAATATATCATTGATTCCACCTTCTCTCCCCCAAAAGACTGGGCGTAAGGGTTGCAAGGTGACATGCACGGAAACAGAATATGTAGTAGAAGAATTGACACATAGTCAAATAGAAAGTCCAGCAATACCAGCATTCAAATACCTTTTTATTGAGAACTCGTAGCAGTCAGAAATCCCCTAAAGAGCTTCACTGGGGACTGCCGAAGGAGCTTTCACAATGGCATATCATCAATGCTCGGCATCATTCCATTGGTCCAGGTCAGGCCACACGCATACCCCTTCAAAAACAACCATGCCATTTCACTCCTGTATGAAACCTTTATTTCAGTCTTGCTAAATCTCACATTTTTCTCCTCCAGGCACTCCTTCACTGACTCAATCCACTTTTCGTTCGGTCTCCCAGAGTCCATTCCCAAGCACACTCACCACTAATATGTTCCGTTTACCAACCGACTATCACCATCCTTTCCACATGAACCACATCTCAACGTACTACTCCATTTATTCTCTCATCGTTATTTCACACAAACAACTCTTCTACATACATTTCAAGTCCACATTTTATAAATATCATCTCTCACACCTATCACGCCCCTAAGATTGTACTTTAGATCTATACCTCTTATTCCAGACTATAGTCTCGCTACTTTACATTAACACAGGTAACACATTACCCTCATCTAAGACCCTAGCGCACTCAAAGACTTTAGTCCCTTTACCTCCCCAACGATTTAATATGCACCAGCCACCTTGCCCTGCCCATTTCACAGACATTCCTACAACACTCTGCAACATCTGTTTCCGTTTTCATCCTTCAACATATATCCTAAATATTTAAACTCAGAACACTTGCTCCAGCTGCTCACCATCTCCAACAAAATTTCACACACCTCAGATGTCTCACTCACAAATAACTTACTCTTAATCTATGTTATACTTCCAAAACCGCTGATTCTACTCTCCCTTCTCCAACATTCTCTCTAAAACATCCTCTCAAACTTCTTTTAGGATTCACCGCAAAAACCAAATATTACTGCATATAATAGGTAGGACACCCCCACACTCTTCGCTTTTCCAACTCAGTATATAACCAATCTCCTGCCCACATCCATCTCTAATTCTTTCATAACTCCAATTCCATATAAATTGAATAACCAACGAGATATAAAAACAAATATTAATATAAGTATGGACAGGGGTGCCTCACTCCGCTTATTAATTTCTCCTAACTTTTTTTTCGCCAAGACTAAAGCCTTTTCTTCTTTGTAATCGCTTCAGTAATTGCTTGCAGGAACATGTGATGGCAATGAGAAACCTACCCACAACACCTATATTTTAACAACCGTGGCTCAAACGGTAGAGCGACGGAGTCCGCATGGCAAGGTCGCGGGTTCGAATCCCAGTTCGAATTCGCTAGAGAAGTTCCCCTCCTTGAATAAGGCTATGCCGTGAGGTGTGAACTTTTTATTTAAAAAAAAAAAAGAAAAAAAAAGAGCTTCCCTATTAATCCTATCATAAAACTGTTGCAAATCCAAAACACCTAAATACAATTTATTCTTCTTCTCCTATCATTTTCTCAATCACTTGTTTCAATGTAAGATTTGTCCACACATCCTCTCCCACTCCTAAACGCACTTGTTCTTCACCAAATCAGTCTCAGTTACTCGAACCTCCTCTTTCGATCCAAATCCCCGCATATATCTTCCTAACAACACTCTATAAACTAATTCCCCTATAATTCTGATAGTTTACCCTTATCTCCCTACGCCTATATAAGGGTACTCATTACTGCCTCTTAGATCTCTCGAACTATAACCCTCCTAATCGCTTATTAAACAACTTTCAAATCCAATCAATCACCATCTCGCTTCTGTTCTTGATCATTTCACCAGTAATTTCCTCTATACCTGCAGATTTACCATTCTTCAACTTTCTCACTCTACCCAATACATCCTCCTTACTAATGACCATAACCTAATCCCCAAAATACAATTCCCTTCCTGCACTCACACATCTCACAACACCATTCAATATACAACTTCTTCATTACGGCAATGTTATGCCAGATTTTTCTGAAGTGTTCCTTCCACTCCTCCCCATCCATTATTCATCAGTTACGAAAGCAATTCCTATTCATTATTCATGCCAAGATTCCCCTTATTCTCATTCTAACCTTTCGCTTTCTTCCAGAAGAGCTTTCCTATTCCCTTGTAAGTCCCCATTCATCCTCCTTCCAAACTGTTCATTTACCTCCTTTTTTCCTCCTACATATAAACCTTTTAGTATTTCTTTTTTTCCCCCCTTTATATAGTTTCCTTAGAAAATTCATCATTTGCTTTTATTACATTCAACCACGCTTTATTTTTACTTTTAACCGCTTGCATCACCTCTTTATTCCACCACTTACTGTTAACATTCTTACTTCCTACTTTAGCACAACCACATACTTCCTTTGCATTGCTAACAACAGCTTCCTTCATTAACTTCCAGATTTGTTGTTTCAACTTGTGACGTCTGGTGCAGGAGGCTGCTAGCATCCCTGGCGAATCCTAAGCAGCTTCTGGGAAGAAACGATACTTTATCGTGACAACATTTACAATCTTGACATCTAATATTCTTATATTGAAGGTGGTCATTCAAGACCAGAATTCAACCCCTTCAAATTGGTGATCTCGGAGTGACAATGAACACCTATCAAATAATCGAACAACCATCAAATCAAGTTTCTTCTGTTGGGTGCTACTCTGTTCGGTCATCCTGTTCAACCTGTACCGTACTTCTCAAGCTTCTGCAGGTGCGGACCAACTCGGTGACCTTAATGTGTGTGCAGACCTAGCTCTCACCTGACAACTACACGTTACTACCCGACGTCCTTCCAGGTCCGGAGAGCGGAGTGTGCTCGCTGCATTGTCACTGGGGGGAGTTCTGTGGCGTCTGGTGCAAGAGGCTGCTATCACCACTGACGAATCTTAAGCAGCTTCCGGGAAGAAACGCCATTTTATCGTTACAACACTTACCCGCTTAACATCTAATATTTTGCTATTGAATGTGGTTATTCAGAATTCAACCCCTTCAAACTGATTTACTTGCGAGCACTCTTAAATTTTTATCCTTATTACCTTGTTCACTTAACTTCTCACTCTTAACTCTACCCACTTCCTTCCTTATCACCTTCCTCTCCATCCAAGCCCCTACTAACTTAATTTTACATAAAACAACATAATGATCCGATAATCCCATTCCTAAACCCTTCACCAAAACAAAATCAATCATACTTTTCACTTTAGAACCATCTCTACCTACACCAACTTAGTATACTTATGAATACTCTTGTGTTTACAGAAAGCATTACTTACACACATACCTCTCTCTTCACAGAAATCAATCACCTTCCTACCCATTCTCATTTTCTCCCGACACCCTAAAACCACCTGTTATACCATCCCTTTTGATCACCTATCCAACCATTTAGGTCCCCCCAATACAAACAATCTAGCTCCTACTCAAATTCCCATCCAAAACATCACTCACTATCCCCAGCAAATCACCCTCTTCAACATTACCCTCAGATGGACCATGGCACAACCACTCATACCTTGGCCTTTCAAACTTAAATTTAGCCATTAAAGTTCTAATGTACTCACTAATACAAGTCACAAATACCAACAGAATTGCAACCTTCTCTATCCTCTCATTTCTTTCCACACCAGCACTATTTCACACCACACCACTCATTTTCATTGTTTCTTTGTTTCAGTCACAGCAAGCAAATTTGCCCTTTCTAAATACATCCATCACCTCTCTCCTCTTCTCCTCAACATTTATTCCTCTGACATTCCATGTACCCATACGATTCATACATTTTCGCTGAAAGATAGAAGGCAGTTTACGGCGATCACTACCTTCTCCGAGGCATGAACTAGCGTTCCTGGCAAAAGGTAAGTGGTAGCGGGCAGCCAACCCAACTACCACTGTCTCTTTAGTCGCCTTCTACGACATGCAGGA
>JABUQX010130506.1:10000-15000 GCA_015478945.1 Trachelipus rathkii
AAAATTTGTACAGGGTATTATTATTATTATTATTATTATTATTATTATTATTATTATTATTATTATTATTATTATTATTAAAAGAAATTAACTTTAAAGTAGAAACTACTACAAAACAAAATATTTACTAAACTGTTTAAAAAAATTTTAAAATTTTTAAAACAAGATTCCATAATTTTCTTACTTAAAATGAATTTATTTGAATTTTAAAATGTTGTGGTGTAGGAAAATAAGTTTTCCATGTTGTGGAGTTAAACGTCATCTCTTATCCTCAAACACGTTAACCCGCTTCTGAAAAAGCTTTTTAAACTTTGAAGACCAGTAGAACTTTTCAGAAGCCCGACTGCAGCCCGGGCGGGCACATGTGGTGCTATGACAAGTTTGGGCGCATTTTGTTAAACATGTGGGTCGTCACACAGGCGCTCATCCTCGATTTCGGGAATAAACAGGCGGACTGTGAGAACAGCTAAAGACAATTTTTATTAAATATATCGGAAATGGCTTGCCAAAATTTTTTAATATTTCAGTTAACTTATTAACTTATTAAGGATACAATGTATCGTATCATTTCATAAAATAGATACATATAAGTATAAGAGCAGCGTAGGCAGGATTTCATTTAGGGGTGCAAAGGTTGAGTGATATATATATATATATATATATATATATATATATATATATATATATATATATATATATATATATATATATATATATATATATATATATATATATATATATATATATATATATATATAATATATATAATACGTTTGTAATTAATAATTACTACTTCATTATCTATCGATTGATGTATCTTTTCAGTTTTTCCACTAATAAACCCTTAAAAACGTCGTCTGGCAAAAATATAAGGTTCATTTTTTTTATTTCGCCAAGATTTAGGGGGGACAAGTGCCCCCCCCCCCCACTGTATACGTCTACGATAAGAGAAGAAGCAGAATGCCCGTGGTGGGATTGCCAGGTTGCTGTTTCCAGGTACTGAATTTTCAGCCTATGATTAGTTAATGCAATTTTTCACTCGATAGTTTCCGGAGTCGATTTGCATACGGGCTGCACCCGGGCTTCTGGAAACGCAGCTATAGTATATTTTTTTTTACTTAATAAATTTATTGATCCGCTTATCCAAATTTTGGCTTACAGAACTAAGAGCTCACAGTATGGATATGACAAGATGCCAGATACTTCTAGAGAGACTCCACTTGTTAATCAGACAAGTTTTAAGTAGAAAATAGCTGCGTTTCCAGAAGCCCGAGTGCAGCCCGTGTGCAAAATCGACTCGGAAACGCTTCAAATTGAAAAAAATTACATTAACCAATCAGAGAACAGGAAATTTTAGTACCTGGAAACGGCCGAGCGAGCCCGTCGGATCAGCTGGCAATTGTAAGCAATACTCTTATACTTATATGTATCTATTTTATGAAATGATACGATATATTAGTATCCTTAATATAAAAGTTAACTAAAATATTAAAAAATTTTGGCAAGCCATTTCCGACACATGTTTTGTAAAAAGATTTGTTTGTGAACAAAGTATTCTTCTGCGCAGCCCGCCCGTTTATTAATTCTCGAAATCGAGGATTTAACAACGGGGGCCTGACTGTGACGTTTACGTGACGTAGAAGTGCGCAAACGGGCTCTGGAAACGATGCATGTGTGCCCGCCCGGGCTGCAGTCGGGCTTCTGGAAACGCAGCTTATGTAAGGTGTAGCTGAAGTCGAAAAGTTCCGGTTCCGGCCGGAACTTCCGGCCGGAACTTTTTCAAGGTTCCGGAAAGTTCCGGTTCCGGCCGGAACCAAAAATTCTGGTTCCGGTACATCCCTAATATATATATATATATATATATATATATATATATATATATATATATATATATATATATATATATATATATATATATATATATATATATATATATATATATATATATATATATATGGTTGTTTCAGATAAACTATTGTTTTTTGTTTTCATTAAAAGTAAAGACTCATGTTATAAAAATATTATTTTATCAATTCTTCATATATATTTAACTATAAATTTTTGTTCATGGATGCTTATGGGTAACTATTTTAGTATTATTATTTTTTATCATTATTATTATTACTCTATTATTATTCTCATTATTAGTATTATTAATTATTATCATTATTACCATCATTATTATTATTATTATTATTATTATTATTATTATTGTTTTATTAATAACATATATACTAACACTGGTTTGTTCCGTAGGTTCGTCTTCTAATTTTATTTTAGATCTGAATAAACATTGTATGAAGATCTTCTTGTAATTTATCCCTAAGAAAACAACCTGAATCATCAACCTTGAACTCATCATCAACATTTTTGAAATATATACATATAACTAACTAATTTTTGTTTGTTTTAAGGTTATAAATTGAATTGTTAAGATAAATTTATTCTCGTAATTCAATTAACCAACATATTAAAGTTATTTTTGAAAGTGGCAAAAGCAAGCCACTTCAATTGTTGACCGCCGGAGTGACATTCGTCCATTCAACCTTGTCTCATTTTTGTATAATCTTAATATTATTGTTTATATATTTTTACATTATTTTTGTTTATATTTTCATTTTTATTTCAATTTTATTTCTATTTTATTAAGAACCCATTTAGCATCTTTAAATTGTAAATTTAATTGTATTTATTTTATTTTTCAATATGTCTACTACTACTGTTACTACTCCTACTACCACTACTACTACTACTTCTACTACTACTATTGTTACTGCTCCTACTACTATTACTACTCCTACCTCTAATATATTATCTGATTCTGTTCCTACTTCTTCGAATATATTCCCTCTCCTCTCTTCATCTCCAAATTTATCTTATCCTCCGCCTTTGTATGATCCACAACAACAATATCTGTTACAACAATCGCTGAATCAACAATTATTGATGTCTCAACATCAACAAAACCTACATCAGCAGAGTACTCCACCGCCTCCTCCTCTTTCTGCAACTATGCCGGTGACTACCTGGCCTATGTCGCGTGTTCCTCGTCTGACCCCACCGCAATTTCGGAGAGATGATGTTGATTTTACGATTCAGCAATTTGACATTTTCCTTGCTTCCCTTCCTACAGAATTTGATAAGGCTAATGCTTTTCTGCTCTCCATTCCCTATGAAGTTCAGAAATCAATCCCTAATCTTTTACCTTCAATCAGCTCCTCTCTCTCTCCTTATTCTACTCTTTGTGAATTATTGCGTCGCCATCTTTCTCCTTCTGATGCTACCCGTTTTCATGAATTGTTAAAACATGAAGTGTTGGGTGATCGTCTTCCTTCACAGCTTCTTACCTGTATGCTCTCTATTTCTGGTCCCCTTGCTGATAGTAACCAATCTCTTCTTCGCACTCTTTTCCTGGACCGTCTTCCTGCTTTTGTTAGTACTTCCTTGCTCTCTCATGGTGACGCCTTGTCTCTTCAAGATTTAGCCGAACGTGCGGATATTATTATTCGTGCCAATCAATCTTTTTCTTCTCCTATAACTTATCCATCTTTTACCCCTATGGGTTCTACTCTCGCGATTATGCCTTCTTCTTCTTCTTCTTCTATTACTTTTCCTTCTCAATTTGCTACTAACTCTTCTTCTCTTCCTTCGATATCTTCGTCTTCCGCTGCTCTATCTTCCTCTTACTCTGCTCCTTCTTCTCTTTGTACTCCTTCTCCTCCATCTTTCCAGAATTCATCTTTAGACCCTCTTACTAATATTCTTACCTTGTTGAACAATATGAATGTTCAAATTATTTCCTTGCAACAACAAATGTCTTCTATCTCTCGTTGTCAGTGTCAGCAATCTTCATCTGCATCTTCTCGCACTAGATCTCGTTCTCCTTCACCTTCCCGTTCTTCTTTGCCACAACCTCCTCAGGGTTCTCCTTTATGCTTCTATCATTATCATTTTGGTGTTAGAGCACGTAACTGCATTCCTCCCTGTAATTTTAAATCTGCAAATTCTCTTCAGGGAAACTCCCCTCGGGGGGGACCGTAGATCATTGCGCTCCTCCCTTGGTCATTTCCTCCAATGCCAATTCTGATTCGCTCCATATTCCTACTGTTTCTTATTTGTCTTCGGTTCCTGCTACTACAACGGTTTCTACTTCTGTTCCTATTTCTGTTGATTCTTCTTCTGTTTCTATTCCTGAAGTTAATGCTGTTCTTCCAGGTTCACTTTTACGAATATTTGATGGTGATTCTAAACGGTTTTTCCTTATTGACTCGGGCAGTAGTTTCTCTATTTTGAATGTTCATGGTTTTTGTTCTTCTCTTCCGCCTGTTGTTTCTCATTTACGGGCTGCTAATGGTTCTAACATTGCTGTATATGGTGAACAACTCCTTACTCTATCTATTGGACTGCGTCGTTCTTTCCGTTGGACTTTTCTCTTGGCCGATGTTACACAAAATATCATTGGTGCTGATTTTTTAAGTCATTTCAATATTCTTATTGACATGGCCAATAGTCGTCTACTTGATGACACTACTTCTCTTTCTTGTAATGCTGTTCCTTTCGATTCTTCCATTTATGGTATCAATCTTCCTGATTCCTCCTCTTATTCTTCTTTTCACGCTCTTTTGCATTCTGAATTTTCTGACTTAATCCAGCCTATTTCTAATCTTTCTCCTGCGTCTCACCATGTAATGCATTACATTGAGACAAAGGGTAGTCCTCCTGTTTGCAAGGCTCGCAGACTTTCTCCAGAAATGTTAAATGTTGCATGTGTGGAACTTCTGGAAAAGGGTATTGTTTCCCCTTCTACTTCTCCTTACGCTTCTCCGCTTCACATTGTTAAAAAAGGGCCAGATTCTTTTCGTTTTGTTGGGGACTACAGGTTACTAAATTCTAAAACTGTTGCTGATACTTATTCTATTCCTCACCTTCATGATTTTACTTCTTCTCTAAATGGATGTACCATTTTTTTCTTCTCTTGATTTAAAATCTGCCTTCCTTCA
>JABUQX010130506.1:20000-28861 GCA_015478945.1 Trachelipus rathkii
ATATATATATATATATATATATATATATATATATATATATATATATATATATATATTATATATATATAAATATATATATATATATATATATATATATATATATATATATATATTAATTATAACATTTTTTTTATATTTTATATTTATATATATATATATATATATATATATATATATATATATATATATATATATATATATATATATATATATATATATATATATATATATATATATATATATATATATATATATATATATATATATATATATATATAAATATATATATATATATATATATATATATATATATATATATATATATATATATATATATATATATATATATATATATTTTATCATTTTCTTTTTCTCCCATAGACTGGGGTGTGCGTAACGAGCATCAGAAAAGAAAAGCAGTAGTAGAATATGACAAAAGTCGAAAAGAAAGCCTAGCCTACCCCCTCTGTACCATTAATTATAAGAAACTGTCGCAGTCAGAAAATCCACCCTATAGCTTCACGGAGACTGCGACGGACCCTCACTATGGTAAATCCGACGGACCCTCACTATGGTAAATCGTCAGTAAGGATTCATCCCTTGACCCAGGTGGGCCACAACCATACCCTCACAAAACCCCGCCATTCTCTTATTATGTACCTTTCCTTGCCCTGCCAAACTCACATTTCTATTCTTCACCCATTGTTACGGTAGGTGGGGAACCTTAAATGGCGTGCAATTTTTGGAAAGATTTTTCATGTGACGGGCAATATATATATATATATATATATATATATATATATATATATATATATATATATATATATATATATATATATATATATATATATATATATATATATATATATATATATATATATATATATAAAAAAAGAAGTAAGCCCCCTGAAAGACACAAACATCTAACGAAAATAAATATCATTTTATTAATCAGGAGACATTTTTACCCATGAAATAAAAAAAAAAAAAAAAATAACGCTTTTTAAAAATTTAAAATTGTTAAAAATGGAAAAATTACGGTTTTTTGAGAATACGAATTAGTTCGAGTATTCCGAGGAGCACGCAGCAAATAAGCATCTTCCTCCTGATCACACATCTCCTCTAAACTGAAGATGGACAGAGCTGGGTTTCCTCGGCCTACCGCAAAACGCAAAAATAAAATACTATTTGGCAACTCTTGCTCTCGTGAACTAATGCAGGGATTCAAGGTCAATCACAGCGTACGCCTGCCAGATCTAAGATTATACTAATATTTAAGGTGTTATTAATAAATATTAGAATAAAATAATTTTTTTTTAAGTTTCATCGATGAAATTACTTGCTGAAATCAAAATAACTGTTATTTTTTGTAGATGTTATAGTTTTCTAGTTACATGCCTGCCCTCTTCGGCGTTTCTATATATATATATATATATATATATATATATATATATATATATATATATATATATATATATATATATATATATATACATATATATATATATATATATATATATATATATATATACTTTTAGTATAGTATATATATATATATATATATATATATATATATATATATATAGAAGATGAGTATATATATATATATATATATATATATATATATATATATATATATATATATATATATATATATATATAGAGTATATATCTATATATATATATATATATATATATATATATATATATATATATATAATATTATATATCGATTTTCTCTTCCGAAAAATAATACGTCAAATAGAAAAAGTAAAATATGAATAAATCTGAAATAAAAAAAATTAATAATTATATGTCAAATAGGTCGCGGGCATGTGGAATATTAGTTGCGGGGTATACCTGTCTGCGGGCATGAGGTTCCCACCCTGGTTTACTGACTAACTAATTTTTCTTGATCTCCCAGCCGGTCAGTTTTCAACACACTTGCCACTATACATCTGCTTAAAAACCAACTATCATTCATCCTTTCCCCACATGACCAAACCATCTGAACATACTTTCATTATTCTCTCATTTACCCTTCTTCACACCACACAACTTCTTAATGCGTTCATTCCTCATTTTATCAATTCTTCTCACCCCTAGCATGCCCCTAAGATTAACTATCACATCGGAACACATTGAACTTTAGATTTATACTTCATTCCAGACCATAGTCTCAATTACTATACAATAACACAGGTAACATACCCTCATGTAAGCACTTAAGACTTGGTCCCTTTACATTCACCAACGATTTAATTGCTCCAGCCACCTTCCCTGCTATTCACAACTTTCCTACTAAACTCTGCATCATCCGTTCCTTCTCATCCAACATATACCCTAAATATTTAAACTCAGACACTTGTTCCAGCTGCTCACCATCTAACATAACTTCACACTGAGGACTGTCCTCACTCACAACCATAACCCTAACTCTTTATCTACGTTTACTTTCAAACCCTCCTTTTACACCCTGCCAGTCTCTACCAATCCTCTCAAACTCTTCAGATTCCCCCCACACAAAACCAAATCATCCGCATATAATAGGTAGGGCACCCTCCACTCATCTCCATCATTCTAACACCATTTCCTGTCACACCCACCTTCAATTCTTTCATAACCCCATCCATATACAAATTGAATAACCAAGGAGACATAACACAACCCTGCCTCACTCCGCTATTAATATTAAACCAATCACTTTTGACACCATTTATTCTTACACACGCCTCACTATCGTCATACATACTTTTGATTCCATTCAGAAGCCTATCACCAACACTATATATCACTAACACCTGCCATAGACCTTCCCTATTAACCCTATCATACCCCTGTTGCAAATCCATAAAATCTAAATACAATTTATTCTTCCTCTCCCTCATTTTCTCTATCATTTGCTTCAATGTAAAGATTTGATCCACACATCCTCTACCACTCCTAAACGCATCTTGTTCTTCACCAATCAGTCCTTCAGTCACTCGACGCACTCTTTCGACCAAAATACCAGCATATATCTTCCTTCCATTCTTGAACTTTCTCACTCTACCCATTTCCTCCTCTTTGCTAATAACCTCATCCCCAAAATACCTATTCCTTCTTGTACCATCAAACCCACACACAGTCATTATCACCTCTTCATTACTGCCAATATTATACAGATTTTCAAAGTGTTCTTTCCACACTCCACTCACATCCATTTCATCAGTTACAAAAACACCATCCCTATTCATTATTCTGAGCAGGTTCCCCTTATTCTCATTCTTAACCTTTCGCGCTTCCTTCCAGAAGAGCTTATTCCCATTCCCCATTCATCCTCCTTCCAAACTGTTCATTTACCTCTTCTTTTCTCTTACGTATGCATCTTTTAGCATTCCTTTTTTCCTCCTTATATAATTCCAAGCATCTTTCTTTGAAACTTCATCATTTGCTTTTAGTACATTCAACCACGCTTCTTTTTACTTTTAACCGCTTGCATCACCTCTTCATTCCACCACTCACTGTTAACATTCTTACTTCCTACTTTAGCACACCCACATACTTTGCACTACTAACAATTGCTTCCTTCATTTGCTTCCAGATTTATTCAGTTTCAACTTGTTCACATTCACTGATTTACTTGCAAGCGTTCTTACATACTTATCCTTATTACCTTGTTCACTAAACTTCTCACTCTTAATTTTACCCACTTCCTTCCGTATCACATTCCTCTCCATCCAAGTCCCCACTAACTTAATTTTACATAGTACAACATAATGATCCGATAATCCCATTCCTAAACCCCCTCACTGATTTAACATCCTCAACACATACTTCAACATCTTCTTCATCAACACAAAATCAATCATACTTTTCATTCCGATACCATCTCTGTATACATCGTATCACTATACTTATGGATAATCTTGTGTTTAAAGAAAGTATTACACACATACCATCTCCCCCTACAACAATCACCTTCCTACCATTCTCATTTTCTCCTGACACCCCAAAACCACCTGTTATACCATCCTTTTTTATCATATATATATATATATATATATATATATATATATATATATATATATATATATATATATATATATATATATATATATATATATATATATATATATATATATATATATATATATATATATATATATATAGAAATTTTAACACTTATTCTGGTTATGTATTCTAGAATGTCAAGAGGGTTTGTGTGTGTGTAGAACATTATTACATCCTCCCTCACCCCCTCCTCTCCCATACAATTTGGCACAGATACGTCGACGATATATTTGCAGCCATCCCTACACACACAAACCCTCTTGACATTCTAGAATACATAAACAGCATTAATAGTAATATACAATTCACTATTGAACAGTCTCAAAACAACAAACTCCCTTTCCTAGACACACTAATATCATGGAACACATCTCACTTACTTTTTTCTATTTACAGAAAACCAACTTCCACTCCCAACTACACTCATTGGTTCTCATCACATCCTACTTACACTAAATTAGCTACCCTCTCTTCCTTATTCCTCCGGGCTCTACGTATATGCTCTCCCCCCTTCCTCAAAACAGAATTCAGCTTCCTTTTCTCCACTTTCAACAAATTACTCTACCCTCGGTACATCATAGTCTCAGCTCTAAGAAAGGCCAAACACAAATTCTACAATACAAACAACAATCAAAACCCCCCCACACCTCCCAGATCCTACTTACCTGTTCCCCAATTTCCTACGGACCAGATAAAAAATCTCCTTCCAAAAAAACATCCATTTCACTCAATCTAACACCTTCCCCCTAAAAAAAGTTTTCCTCCCCCCAAAAGTTAAAAGCCCCGACCTCATTGAATGCGTATACCGCATACCATGCACAGATTGCAACCTGGCATATTTCGGCGAAACAAACGATTTTGAAAGACGGATAAAACAACATAAACAAGATCTATATTCTATTTATTTTCAAACTTTTTAAATTAGATAGAACCAACTATAACCATTCCATCAATATAAATAATGCAAATCAAATTTTCAACACTTCAGATATTAGTTTAAGAAAGCAAGTTGAATCATTCTGTATTAAAAATTGGAATAACTATAACAAACAACAGGGCGAAGCGAAGATGGACACGATTCAAATCAATTTAATGAAAGACACGTATTTCTACAAAAAAATAATAACAGAAACCACCCAACTCCAAAATTCATAGTCAGTCTAATTTTTGATTCTTCTGTTTCTTGCTCTCGATAGATCCATCACCTGAAGAGGCCTCCCGACATAGAGGCGAAACGTAGTATTACATTTAGAAAAAAATGTTACATTTATCTAATTTAAAAAGTTTGAAAATAAATAAAGTTTAACTAAAAATGTTTATTAAGTTTTGTTTGCAGTGAATAAAAATTGTGCAAGTGATAAAGTTTTTTTTATAAAGTAACCAGAATAAGGGCCTAAATTTCTATAAATATTTATAAAGAAGGTTTATTTCTTTAAGTTTAAATATATATATATATATATAAAATCCGTATTAATAGTCAATATTTAGGCCTAGAAGGGGTATTGGTACTGCTGTATAATTTAAAACATCTTTAATATATATAAAAAGAGGTAATTTTAAAAAAACAATATATATATATTTTGTTTTAAAAAAGTTTTATTTAAAAAAAAAAAAAAAAAATAATATATATATATATATATATATATATATATATATATATATATATATATATATATATATATATATATATATATATATATATATATATATATATATAGAGAGAGAGAGAGAGAGAGAGAGAGAGAGAGAATAAAGAAAATATAATAAAGAGTATATATATATATATATATATATATATATATATATAGTATATATATATATATATATATATATATATATATATATATATATATATATATATATATATATATATATATATATATATATATATATATAGAGAGTATATATAATATATATATATATATATATATATGTGTATATAATATATATATATAGTTTTATCTCCCCAATAATTTCAGCTAGAATGTTAAAAAATATGCGTATATATATAAGATATATCGACATAAATATAGAGAGAGAGGAGAGAGAGAGAGAGAGAGAGAGAGAGAGAGAGATATAGAGAGAGAGAGAGAGAGAGAGAGAGAGAGAGAGAGAGAGAGAGAGAGAGAGAGAGGAGAGAGAGAGAGAGAGAGAGAGAGAGAGAGAGAGAGAGAGAGAACAGACTTACTGAATGTTGAACTTACACCCCCTTTTTAATGGTGCGCCTTTCTCTTTTGCGTTCATATTTTTTACACACTCATCCTCCAGGCAACATATTAATGGACTACCATTTATCCACATATCATATACACATACTTATATTCTCTTCTAGACAACATCCTACAGACATCCCTACTACTCATATCCCTATGTGTGGGGAGAAAGAATTGCCCACATCGTGTGTCCTGCCTGTCGTAGAAGGCGACTAAGAGACGGGAGAAGTTGTTGGCTGCCAACTACCACCTATCTCAGGAATGTTGATGCCTGCTGAGATGGTCGTAATTTTCGGAACTGTATGAATCGTAAGGGTTCATGGAACGTCAGAGGAATAAATGCTGAGGAGCAGTGAGGAGAGAAAGGATGATTATTTAGAGAAGTGATAAATTTATCTAACGACCCAATCAAGGAGAGTGAACGGTAAATGGAGGTGGTAACAAGTACAGAGAGTGAACCATAGGGGGAGAAGGAGTTGGAAATTTTGATGAGTGACTTGTTGTACAAAGCTATGGTAGACTTTGTGTGTGTGAGTCCTAGAATTCTAAATGGTTAAATTTAAGTTTGAAAAGGTCAAGGTATTTGTGGTTGTGACGTATAGATCATCTGAGGGAAACGTTGAAGAGAATGCGATTTTTGGGGATAATCTGAATGATGTTTTGGATGGGGTGAGTAGGAGCTTCATATTGATAGTGTTGGGGGACCTGAATGGTTGAATAGGTGATCAAAAAAGGGATGGTATAACAGGTGGTTTCGGGGTGTCGGGAGAAAATGGGAATGGTAGAAGCTGTGTTTGATTTAAGAGAGAGGTATGTGTGTAGGTAATACTTTCTTTAAACACAAGAGTATACATAAGTATACTAGAGTTGGTGTAGGTAGAGATGGTGTCAAAGTGAAAAGTACGATTGATTTTGTGTTGGTGAAGAAGGAGATGTTGAAGGAGATGTGAGGGGAATGTGGAAAGAACATTTGGAAAATCTGTATAATATTGGCAGTAATGAAGAGGTGATAGTGAATGTGTATGGGTTTGATGGTGCAAGAAGGAATAGGTATTTTGGGGATGATGTAATTAGTAGGGAGGAGGTAATGGGTAGAGTGAGAAAGTTGAAGAATGGTAAATCTTCAGGTATATGAAATTACTGGTGAAATGATCAAGAACGGAGTCGAGATGGTGATTGATTGGATTTGGTTGTAATAAAAGCTAGATGAATGAGGTGAGAGAAGTAATAGTACCCTTATATAAGGGTAAGGGAGATAAGGGGAACTGTAGAAAATATAGGGGAATAAGTTTATTGAGTGTTGTAGGGAAGATATATGCTGGTATTTTGGTCGAAAGAGTGCGTCGAGTGACTGAAGGACTGATTGGTGAAGAACAAGGTGCGTTTAGGAGTGGTAGAGGATGTGTGGATCAAATCTTTACATTGAAACAAATGATTGAGAAAATGAGGGAGAAGAAGAATAAATTGTATTTAGGTTTTATGGATTTGCAACAGGCGTATGATAGGATTAATAGGAAGCTCTATTTAGGTGGAAAGCTTCTGAATGGAACCAAAAGTATGTATGACGATAGTGAAGCGTAAGAATAAATGGTGTCAAAAGTGATTGGTTTAATATTAATAGCGGAGTGAGGCAGGGATGTGTTATGTCTCCTTGGTTATTCAATTTGTATATGGATGGGGTTATGAAAGAATTAGAGGTGGGGGTGGCAAGAAATGGTGTTAGAATGATGGAGAATGGAGATGAGTGGAGGGTGCCCTACCTATTATATGCGGATGATTTGATTTTGTGTGGCGAATCTGAAGAGAGTTTGAGAGGATTGGTAGAGAGATTTGACAGGGTATGTAAAAGGAGGGGTTTGAAAGTAAACGTAGATAAGAGTAAGGTTATGGTTGTGAGTGAGAATAGTCCTCAGTGTGAAGTTATGCTAGATGGTGAGTAGCTGGAAACAAGTGTCTGAGTTTAAATATTTAGGTATATGTTGGATGAGAAGGGAACAGATGATGCAGAGTGTAGTAGGAAAGTTGTGAATGGCAGGAAGGTGGCTGGTGCAATTAAATCGTTGGTGAATGTAAAGGGACTAAGTCTTGAGTGCGCTAGATCTTACATGAGGGTATGTTGTTACCTGTGTTATTGTATAGTAGTGATACTATGGCTGGAATAGAGGTATAGATCTAAAGTTCAATGTGTTCAGATGGACAATCTTAGGGCGTGTTAGGTGTGAGAAGAATTGATAAAATGAGGAATGAACGTATTAGAGAGTTGTGTGGTGTGAAGAAAGGTAAATGAGAGAATAAATGAAAGTATGTTGAGATGGTTTGGTCATGTGAAAGGATGACTATAGTCGGTTAGTTAAGCGGGATGGTTAGTGGTGAGGCAACCTAACTATTTGGCTTGACCTGAAGAAAAGTGGATTGAGTCAATAAACGAATGTCTGAAGGAGAGAAATGTGAGTTTAAGCAGAGGCGAGAATAAAGGTGCATAATAGGAGAGAATGGCGGGGTTTTGTGAGGGATGGTTGTGGTTCACCTGGGCCAAGGGATGAAGAATCCTTACATTGACGATTTACCATAGGGAGGGTCCGTCGCGGTCCCACG
>JABUQX010130507.1:0-21427 GCA_015478945.1 Trachelipus rathkii
TGGGCCTTATAAAGAACGTTTTGAAAATCAACGTAAAAAAACCCTAATGGTCCCCTCCCACCGGGCACAAAATAACGTTACTTTTTACTTCTCTGGAGATAGGAAAAAATAAGCCTTTCATTCCTTGTTCGCCTATCGCGATCCGTCGATCAGTATGATGTAAGATGCTTAGACGCCCCTCGCGACTTTCCGGTGGTGCCGATTTGGCACTAAATAACGTTACCTTTAACTTCTCGGATGATTGAGCAAAATAAAATTTTCGTTCCTTAAGCGAGTTATTTTCTAATGAAGCGAAATAAAATTTATTACGGAGTCTAGGACTTCGCGAAGTCCCGTAAGGTTAAGCGTGTCGTAACGAAGTAATAGATCAGACTTAATTCAAAAAAATTAAAATTAGTTATAAAATATTTTCCGATAAGTACCTAACACGAACACTTATTTTCACTCAGCAAAGACCGTCGTTGTTAAATAATCTCGAGAGACTAAAAAGCGAACGTAAGGGCTTAGGACGTTCCTCCGTTACGTATCTCCGCGGCGTTGTAAAGCTCGCACGAAATACGTTACTTTGTACTTTAGAGGAGATGACACAAATAAAATTTTCGTTCCCTAAGTCGGAGTTTATTTTCTAATGAAATAACATTTTTTTTTTTACGGAGTTATGACTTCGGTCGAAGCCCCGTAAGGTTAAGCGTGTTTTTACGAAGTAATAGATCGAAACCGCTGTTGACCTATTTTCGTCAGCCGATCCGTCGACAGTTTTCGAAGCGCTTCCATCTCTATATACTAATTATTTGTGTTAATTTACTCTTCCATAAAACACCATCTGCTACTACCCTCATGCATTTACGTTACTAAATTAAAAAAAAATAAAAAAAATAATAAAATTTTTTCGATAAGTACCTTACACGACACCATTTCACTCGGAAACGTCGTTGTTAATGAATCTGCAGAGACCAAAAGCGAATCGCTAAGGTGTAGACGCCCCTCGTACTTGTCCGAGGGCGTGCAGGTACGATGGCACGACAATAACGTTTCTTTGTACTCTCCGGGAGATTGAGCAAAGATCAAATTTTCTCGCTTCCTTAACGCGAGTTATTTCTAATCGCTAAACAAAAAAAGATATTATGGGAGACAAGTACGTCAATAATTTGGAAACTCTTAACGTGAGGTTAACGCAACGGTACACAGAAAAACTGCGAATCGCCTATCTCGATGCGTCGCGTAATTGGTTTTTTTTTTGGTCTTCTTTATGTTCAAAAAAAACCTCGCTTAAGGAACGAAACAAATTCAGTTTCCTGCAGTCTATGTCTTTCGAAGCATGATGCAACAGATTTAATTCTTTGAGAAGCCCATACAATAAAATAAAATTTGAATATTTTTTTTCTATCTAAATTATATTGCTGCTTAATAATCAAAAACTAACTAAGCCAATCCCAATTTATGCAAAATTTAACTTAAATATGAATATTATTGCTAATAATATTGATTTGCTTAATGGTCCAAAAAAAAATAAAGTTCAAAATATATATTGTGCAATCGTAGAGAAATAGGACACAAATTTCATTAAATTGCGAATTTGTTTTTCTTAAATATGTTTTGCTAATTTTAATGAAAAAAATCAAGCTTCTTAACATATTTAAATATAATATATGGTCAAGTAAGCAAAATTCTAATTAAAATATAACAATGATTTATTTAAATAAAATAAAAATGGAATATTTATTTATTCCTAATGCTTTTTGCCAACTAAGCACAATTTAAATAACATTGAAATAATTTTGCTAAAATATAACGTTTGCTTAATAGTCAAAAAAATAGTTGAAACAAAAACCTAAATAGTTTCATTAAAATTTGTCACCGCCTCTCTTCCTACTCCATAAGCAAATTTTATATTTTATAACCTTTTTCTTCTTTTGTTTTTTTTTACATATTTTTGTTTATTGCCTAATATTAAATTCTCACAAATAAATATATTTGGAATATCAAGCTTTTAAATATAATATATTGATTCATAATGTGCCGTAAAGTCATTGTGGATAGAGTATTAAAGCTAAAATATAATATACATAATACTAGATGCATTTATATTTTTAGTATTCATCTCTTAAATTATTTTAATAATATTGGAATACTATTATTGTTTTTTATCGATATAACTAAAACAGGAATATAATCACTATACATATATAACCAACATATTATTTGTATATATCGAGCCACTTTTCGGGGCTATAAATATACAGAGATAGAGTTTATACGCTGCAAGATATTCGTTACATAGTACTTTAATTTAAACGCCACCAATCACGATAGTGCTCGCTCTTATTAGGCGAACAGAACATATATTATCAGACCAAAATATACAAAATAATAGGTAACATTTTATAATTTTGCATACCGTGATTTATAGCGTCACCTTATTCGCATGTAGGCCCGTCTCCGCTGTAATTCGGCATTGTAACTATATATATTTCGGTGTTAAAACTCTTTATGCGTTTTTATAAAGCATCTCAATCACCCTATGACACATAGTTACAATTTAAAATGTTATTCCTCTTAAATGCTGCCATGCACACATTTCTCAGTGTAATAACAAGGTTAAGAGAATAAAATATTCCCTAAAATAATATAATGTGTTACAGTATTCTTCCTTGTCCAGTTATCACCACCCTGCGGGCAGTATGATATGTATGTATGTATTGTATCTCAGTAATGTGAATGAATATAATGGAATGTATGAATGGTATGGTATTTGTATGGTATTATGTATGTGATCCTGTGCTGTATTGAGTAAGTAAATGTATGTATACTATAGCGTCGTATATATAGAATCACATCGGTGGAGTATGATTTTATAAAGATAAAGGGGAAATCTTTCTAGAGACCTGGGGGGGGGCTTTTTTCCCTGAACACCCCCCCCCCCTAGTTACGACTATGTAATTAACATTTAAATGACTTGAATCTCTTCCATCTTAATATTTATATATATTAGTATGATAATATATTAAAAAGCTATGTATTTGACAAAAATTAGATTATTTTGCGTGCGGCGTATTATTTTTAAATTTTAATAATGCTTTTATGAGGTGTCATTTTCAAGGCGGAGAAATGCTTTTCAAAATTATATTTTATATTTATCTTACTTCTGTAGATCATGTGAGAGAATTTTATCTCACTTTGGGAGATGGCAGTATTCTAATTTCCGTAAAGTGCGGAATTCTACTATAATAATTGTGGTATCTTTGTCTCAGATAGTTTAAAGTTGCATACTGAAATTGGATACGAAATACTAGTATATTTAATAATATAAAAATGCTCTATCATACTACTATAATTATATAATTAAAAATATAAATAGTTACCGTTAATATTGTATTACGAATTATGTACGTGAAGATGTAACCTTAGTTATATAGATACAGTAAACAGCCCAATCTATCTTACGCGGCTTTTCGAGTTATATATATATATATATATACGATATTGTGATATATTAGGATTCCTCCTCGGTTATTTATACTACACTCATACGTGAGTTGTTTTACATAATTATATTATGATTATATACAATGGTAGCAGGCGCCCACCGACCTAACGGCGAACACAGACAGAGAAATAAGTCAGCCCAACGTTGGGTTGACAAACTACTTCGATATAGGCTTTGGTTCCGTATGCGTCTCAATAACGATGATACGTTTTAATTGCTCAGAGTGGTAATAATCTCGTCTGATCAAGAAATTAAAGAACGCTTTTTCAATATATAGAATTTTCCTTTGTCATTGAGAAATAAAGTGCCTTATGAGATATATAACTCTAACATATGTGCGTGTTATTTTGAGAATATTACTGATATACGTCGCAGAACACACATATACAGGAAGGAAAAACTATAGACGAACTTACTGTTAATAAGTATGACGAAGAGAGTGCACGAATAAGAATATGGAATTAACCTTGACTTAGTGAATGCTTTTATGGATCGCATAGAAGAGAAATGCGACGACCACACAGCGCAATGAACCCGCCGGTTGTTCCTTTTGGGAACACAGCATCTCTCTCGATGGAAAGAACATCCGTACAAGCAGATGGCGGTATAAGCGATTTGTAAGCTGGAAAATAGTCTTTTTGCTAAAGGTTTCGGTTGAGGTGAGCGGATCGCCATGTGACAGTATATGGCTATGTGAGTGGAAATTGGTGTTGGCCAATATGTGGCCAGGAGAGTTGCTCACAGTAATCCACCCTCGTACCTGAGCAAGCGCTTTCGTCGCCTGGAGAGGACAGACCACTCTCACACATATTGCTCTGCCTCTATGAGTCTTTCTGTTTCAGCCTCCGCTGCACCACTCATTTGAGGACGTCGCCAGCTCTAAAATTTAGGACCTTGTTTCCTCTTTGCTATCATCACAGATATCAGGCAAGCTGCCGGTTGCGAACACTCTGGTTTAGTTGCGGCATTGTTATTTCAATCTCATGTTGGATTAAAAATAGCATTTAGCAGAATCGATCGCGGCTAATACACTAGTACTTTCCTATTCACATACATTATAAGCTCCGTCTGACCTAACTTCTTCTTCATTTGTAACTATGAGATACTATGTTCAAATTAATATCGCTGCCTATTAAATATATAAAACATCGTTTCCTAACTACCTGCTTAAGTGTTAGCTAGCTCTGTGCGCTGGTGTGATTTCATTTCGGGCAAAGCTTAAACGTTGTTTCGAACTATTACATTCTGTGGATTTAAATTCTATTGAATGGAAATAGCATTCATAATATTAGTAGAATATTTTTTACTTTACTAAATATTTTTAATTGTACACAATTAATAAATTATTCAAATTTCAAATCTTATATTCCATTTTCATTATAAAAGCTTCATACAACAAATTTCATGCCGAGATGGTTTAGTGAAAATTTAGAGCGTAAGCGTGCACCATGTCTCTGAGCCATTCACACGTCATAACATAAGCTTTTTATTTATCCTTTAAATTCCACAAGTAAATTCGGATATAGGTGTAGCTCATGCAGCTTGGATGACCCAGTCCCGGTTAACCGGGCAAGACGTATCAAACAAAAATACACAATATATCAACTATAAATAGATTACATTATATATTTTTGCATTATTAAAGGTGTACAAGTTGAAATACATCTTGTGCTTGTTATTATAGCGGCGATTAAGTAATGACACTAGTTAATAACGTCTGTTACGACGACTGATTCTGTACATTAAGTCCTCTTGTAATTATAAACTCAATAGCTAAAATTGTCTCTTAAATTCCTTATGAAACTTTAATGCATCTGGGAAAACTAATAAATGAAACTAATCATGATATGGTATTTGCTCTATAAATAGGTGTATTTTCTGATTATATATTCACGATAGACAACCATGTTACTTTATGGTACACCTGTACGGTTTGGTTTTTAAATATATTTCTTAAAAATAAAACTCGCTAGCGAACGACAAAGTTTATTTTCCCCTCACCCGTAGGTGAATTAAATGCGTTTTTACATTGAAACAAAAACAAAGTATGAAACAGTTGTACTGGAGGTTTGCCGTGCTTATATTTTGTGTAAGCTTCGGAGCAAGCAAGAGTGAGAAATACTGCATATTTACAGTGTGTTTTTACATGGACTCTCGATCCGATTAAGACTAATAGAAGAGATTCTATGGCAGAGTGTTTATGTGCGTATCAGGCTTACTATTACTGTTACGGGTATGGTTTTCTGAAATAGTGTTTACTATCAAAAGTATATGCTCATGTTGCTGAGCTGAAACGCATCGTTGTCACAGAATTAATGAGTAAAGTTGAATTTGAAATATTTAAATTTATAATTAATGAGCAGTGGTTTATGTGATGGCAATGGGGATGAGACTCGTGTATATATTACAATATCTGAATATAATTCACAAATTAAGTATGAGTTATTAATGGATAGTGCTATAAAGGATAGAGACATGGTAAAGGATATAAATTAATAGATTTCTGATCTGTGAAAATAGGAAATAAAGATGAATGGACGGAGATGCATCCCGCTCAGGCCCGTATAAGTGTGCCAAAATGATTGTACTCTGTATAATGTAACAGCATAAATCTTGTTAGAAAGCAGTGTGTCTGGGTATGGATGCCTCAATATAGTGATAAGCATGTGTGATTCGTTGGGCCATGTCAGAGCGAGGGATTATGTGTGATTCTCTGCTCTCCGAGAAAGTAAAAAACGCATAGATTAGCGTCAGCTAACGTGTTTAGTGTTCTCGTGAGTCGAGGATCCAGTCCTCTCCGACCCTGTGAGTTATTTGTGTTGTGCTTTGAGTGATCGGCGAAAGCAAATATGGTGATATAAGGGTCTATGTATATCTCGAGGTGAATTAATTTGATAAGTAACGAGTTTAGAGCTCGATGATAAATTAGAACTGATTTGACAGCAGAGGAAATCAAAGAAATTATAGTACCACTGGCATGGTCAATCGCTGAGATGTAGAAGCGCAAATTAAAAGACTACGTTGTTTCAGTTCCTGTGAGTGTGCGAATCTCTACCAGTGGAGCGGTATGTTGTTAACCTGTTCTGGCGCGAGATTCCGTATATGATATAGATTTGAAAGAATAATGAAATCTTATTTAATGTGTTTTTAAAAGGGTGGGAATGTCCTCATGTTAACTAGTCACTGTCCCATGAATTCTTTTCTTTATATCCCATAATTTCTTTAGTCTAACATCAGGATAGAGTCAGATTGAGTGTGTGCGTGTGAAATGAATTGAATATATAATTTATTGAAGGAGGACATGAACTCCCGTGTAAGAAGAAGTGTGTGGATATGATGAAGAAATAAGTAAATGAGAGAATAAATGAAAAGTCCATGAGAAATGGTTTGAATCCCCGAGGGGACAGGTAATATAATGAAATCATTGATTTTTTTGCTTGGGGTAAATATCCGCTATCGTCCATGCCCAGGCGAATAGATGCAGTATGCTAGCACGGAAATATACCAGACTGTAAGACGACACTCTATAATATAATAAAGCGTGATGATCGTCCTAATCAGGACATGCGCGTTGGAGAGCGGGGATGGAGAGAGATAATCACGTATGAATGTTTGTCTAAATCGAGATTAAAGCACTATAGAGGCGCGATAACAGAGGAGTGGAATGTTACGGTTGGTTTTTGTTTGAAAGGGAAGATAACTCGTATACATGATATATTCCGGAGCTGAAGAAGTTTGGAATCTTTCCTGTAGAGAGGTGATTTCTTAGAATATATATATATCAACTAGATTGATAATCATTTTTTGGAGGAGGGAATTAGACCTTCGAGTTATAAAAGGTCCCGAAGAAATGTTACTTAATCGCTTTAACGAAAGTTTAAGCTTAAGAAAATGGTACATGAGAGCGTTCAGCCTCTTTCACGATTCCCGTAAGGCGACACTACGAAAGCGAGCGTGAATATCGCAGTATAGATGACGTGTGAGCGCGCATTAAATTGATTTGCCATGATTGTTAATAAAGAAAAATTGATTTTTTTTTATAAAAATACTAAAATATTCCATTTCAATTAAATTTAATCCACAAATTATATTCGAAACACGTTTGCTTAGATTATCAACCAAAATATATGTAATTAACTTACCAATAACAAAATTAGACACGAAGATGAGGCGACGTGGCCTTCCTTTATCCCCATACATGGCAATAACCCTGCGAGCGGCTTCGGTCGGAGGCCTTTGCGCCTCGGTGGGACGCGAACAGTAGATGGTGTCGAAATGCTCCATTATAACGATCTGAAAAAATAAAAGAATTTACTACGTATATCGGTTGTTTCCTAAGCGAAAAGGCGGGTTATGTGGCGCCCAGCGCTAATACCTAATGCCTGCGATATAAGGTCACCCTTGGTTCTCGAAGGTCGGAACTTTAAGACACCCCGAATTTCCATCATTCAAAATTAATATGAAAAAGCTATTTCGATTTACACGATACCGATATAACATCCCAGTACAATGCCCTAGGAATTTCTCGCTTAGGTAGCGCACTTAAAATTTAACGAGAGTGAAAAACGAGGGTCCAACATATCGATATTAACTCGAAAACGGTAAGAGATGGATACTTCTATCATTCATATTCGACATAGGACTTTTTTTATTGTTATAAGGAGTTTTTATATAGTTTTCGATCCAATTATTCCTAAACAACGCCCTAGGAATTTTTCGCTTACGTAGCGCACTTGAAATTCTCTCACAATGAAGATAAAAAAAACTTCGCAGCCCTCGATTTTAAACCCGCCTAACAATTCGCAAACGCTAATTCATAATATGAAGGATAGTAGAGTTTTGACTATCTCTTGACAGAGTTGTAACTGACGAAGCAGTGAATAGTAATCGGGATATTTCGTTTATCGCACACGTGCATTTTTGAGCGCGCTTGTTTTCCCTATTGTGTCAGTGTCACTACGTGACACCTCTAGCGTGAAAATTAGTGTGCCTCACGTATATGTAGTGATTATTATGGAGTTGGCTCTGAGTGTGATAATAGATTGTGTTGTATAAAATTAGCGTTTGGTGTAATGCTCGGAATGAGGCGGCGGGCCATGCGAAGCGCAGTATCAACGTCAATTATTAAAATGTTACCTTGTATTTGGGTGCGTAGATTAGGTAGTGATCGTGATTTTGCCTGTCATTAGAGAATGCCCTGAGTCGTTGTTGTGTCGGTGTAAATTAAACTCATGAGAGCTAATGGTCAATTGCAAGCGAAAACTCTCTCTTTTTTATAGCCGAAAAGTGATTTACGTTGTGTGTGTCAGATGAAGTTATAGTTAATGATTAAGTTTATGCAAGTGAGTTAGGAGAATCCGCGTTGTGAAATTAGTAATAATTGTGTGGTTTGCGCTCAATTTAAAGTAATATTATAGAAAGAATGTAGAAGCGCTAATTGTGTGTGTATAGTATGTAGATTAGATTTTGTGCTTTCGGACATATATAAGACTATTGTTTGGAGAGGTTATGATTTCAGTTCATTTCAATCGCACTATTCATGCCTATACTCTATCTAGAATATTATCACATTCATATTTTTTGATTGTTATACTTATATTGCAACGTGGTACATGATAGCTATTAGGGGGGTGTTGTTAGTCTCAGTTCATCATCAGTACATGACTTAATTCACAATAGAGAACACAGACCAGCAAGGCCTTTGTAGAGGGATTTCAACCTATCAGAGGAATATCAAGAGATAAAGAGAATTCCTATATATACATGAATAATGTGCAGGTAATGAAAGGAGGCTCAGCAACTAGCTTGGAGTAATATATATACTACGTGGCGCAGATAAACAGCCCCTATTTGTGCTAACGAAGAGCGTGCGTAAAGGTGGTGGTAACGGCGAGTGATAAGTTCCCTCGGCACTTTGCCGCTGAAGGTAAACGTATAGGAAAAGAGAATAATAGACCTGCAACAAAGACGCCAAGAATATTGAGAGAGGTCAAATGTGAACTGGAAAGTATACAGTAACAGTTTTTATATAATGCTTCTAGAGAGAGATATAATTTTATATTAGATAGACCTATCTGAGATAGAGAGGAGAATAGTAATCTCAGAGAACCCCTCCTATATATAGATATAACATAATGGGGCACGGATGAGTTCCATTTTGTATTAATTTATCTCAATCGGTCGGCATAGAAATAGAAGTCTCTACAGTCTAGAACAACTTACCAGATTCTTTGAGAGGGCCGCCCTAATGCACCGTATGCGTGATCACGTTGTGATGTAGAAATATTAAAATAAAAGTTACACTCCTATTTTTGTTCTATAGTTTAATGTGCCTAAAGAGATTTGTTATATTGAGTCACAGAAAGTAACGACAGAAGTCGATACGAGAGAGGAAGTTAGAAAGGGTATTTGTGTTGGATGAAAGGTAGATTTGTAAAAAGTTGGGTTTTTTAAAAAAGAATTGAATTTTCACAAAGTTATTTCTATTCCTTTAATCAGCGTGAGAGAGAAATAATTAATATGTGAGAAAGACTCTATGTAGAGGGCAATCTCCGAAGTATAAAGTGGGAGTAGATGTTGAGATTGAAGTTAAAAGAATGAAGGTGAGGTCGAGTGTTCACTATCGGAATACTTGAGTTGGAATAGAGTTAGTAAGAGTGCAAGATATGAAGATCATTTTATATGAAAAGTAGGGAGATAAGACAAGAACGCTGAGGCAACACACTTGGCAAATGATAGTAAGTGTAAGTCGTTTCTGACAACACAGTCGTATATGAGGGTCGATTTGAAAGAGGCTAGATATAGCTAAAGCAAAAGAGAAAGGTAGGAAACACCATAAGGTATGGAGGAGCTTGAGACAGTGACGCGTGCCATAGAACTCCGAACGGTCAAATGCTTTGGATAATGTCAAGCGCACCCAACCTCGCACAAAAGTTCTCCTCCGTTGAGTATCTCTTATTAAAGAAGCGAATAAACATAATAAATCGGTTTGATAGGTATGATGTCTTTCGCTCAGTAGAGCTTTGTGCAACGAGAAGACAGATATATGGTCGATCAAAGAGTGAGTTTTCGCAGATGATACTAAAGATAGGAGATATTGAGAAGGTTCAAGATTCTTAGATAGAGATTACAAGTGAGAAGGCTACAGGTGTCATAGTTAGAAGATCTAGAGGCGGTCTTGGTCCTTTATATATCGGAAAATATGGTTGGACATGTTGAGAGCTTACCATAACTCTTGTGTGTAGGTGAGGGAAGTGCTAGTATTCGTGAGATTAATAACGAGCAATAATAGTTGAGTGAACAATAATTAATTATAGCATGATATTTCAATTTATTGTAGTTTTTTCATATATTGACACTTTATTATTTTGATTATTAGAAAAAAAATATATTTAAGGTAAAAAATATTCAAAGATTGTTGGGATTTTTAGGAGAGCTAGTAATTATTTCATCTTGAATTAAATCTGTTGCAAAGTTTCAATAAACAACGTAAACACTGTTTTGGTGGGGGGTGGCGGTGAGACTAGATCGACATTAAGCGAGTTTTTTTTTTTATAAAGGAAACCAAAAAAAAAACAAATTACCGACACCGACGCATCGAGATAAAGGACGATCGCCAGTTTAGTGGCTGGTTGAGCGGGAGCGGGATGGAGGGCTGATCGTTACCGAGGAGGAGAGGGATCGATATAGGGGGCAGGCATTAACACTACGAAGAGAGGGGGCTTCGCGAAGGTCAGCTAAGGAGGGGCTCCATAATATTAAGTGTGGTTTTTTGTTACATTTAAGAAAATAAACTCGGGCATAGGGGGGGGGAGAACGAGACTATTGTTGGATGTTTAAAAGGGATACAAGAACCGAAGAAGGTACAAGGAGAGAAAGGGAAGAGACGAGTTATTTCCGTGCCAATACACACTTGACATAGCAGCAACATCGGGAAGTGACAGGTAGGTAGAGGAGCGGGGTCTAGAGGGGGCAACCGGGGTGGGTAGGGGGAACATTCGCTTATTGGTCCGCCAGTACGGAGATTATTGTAACAGGAATAGTGAAGGGGGGGGGGAGGGGGGAGGACGGGAGGAGGCGGGTTTCCAGAGTGAAATGGTGTCGTGTAAGGAGTAAAGGCGCGGGTGGGTAGTGCCTCGAGAGGATATAGTTTATCATTGAGAATTAGCAACTGATCAGTTATCGATAATAAGAGAGAGATGTGATTTACAGAAGATTGCTAAGAGTGATTGAGATTTTGTTCAGTAGTAGAACCAATGGGAGGTTAGCCTGTACTTTCTTATATATGATGTGAATTTAGCCTCAGCTTTGCTGTGTCCGAAGAGTTCTTGCATACGTTTCTAAGCATGAATGATAATTTGCCCCGTAGAGTAGATAGGAAAACGAGAATTTTTGCACTCCCGATACGCACACTGTCTCTAGCCTCAATGGCCAGAGAATAAGTACAATCGAACCATGGATATTATGGAAGAGGAAAAGAAAAGATTTAGTTTTTAGAAGGAATTGAATGAGGAGAAGAAAATTTTATCTGATGAAGGAATGTACCTTGCTCTTCCATCCAACGTTATTAAAGTTCCATTCTTTGTGCTTTTTATAAATCTTTATAACATTCATCATTAAGTCCTATAATGATGAGGTCCAAAAATTTGCTAATCATCTGCAACTTTGGAAGCCTTACATTTTAATAGTCCCTGGTTGTAAAATATTGTTTAATTTACATTGTTGAGGGACAGCCTACTTGACCTATAATGTTCGAGTTACGGACCACAATACGATGTCCCTCAAATGACCCATTACATCAAAGCCAAGCCAATGTTTCATTTGATTTACAATGATCATAATCATCCATTATTGTTACTTATGTCTTAGATAATAAATATATAGTAATAGATATATTGTTATTGGTGTTATTGATTTTGTATATTTTTTATATTTAAATTATATATTTATTATTATTATATTATTATTATTATTTAATTGAATTATTATTATTTATTATTATTATAATTTTATTATTAATTACTATATATTATGAATTATTGAGACTTAAGGAAATCAAAAATTTTGATCGCGAAAATAATGATAAATTCGGAGAGGTTAGTGTTATTGGCCGCTGTCTACAGCCTTATCATATATATATATATATAATATTATTATATATAATATGATAATATATTATATATATATGATTTATATTATTATGATATTAGATATATTATAGATATATTATAATCATAGATATATTATATATATAGATCATATCACTCTAATATAATATTATATATAATATATATATAATATATATTTAATATTATATATATATATATATATATATATATATTTATATATATATATAAGTACTATATATATGATAGTTTATATATATATAGATAGGGAGAGAGTGAGAGGAGAGAGAGAGACGAAGATTTTTAAATAGTTTTTTTTCAATTATATCGTTCATCTACGTCATCGCATCGGTCATCGTTCAAAATTTGCCTAAATGTCAATCAGTCATCGGCATCGGCAAAATTTCATAATTTTTTTATCATAATATATATTATATATATTATATATTATATATAATATATATAGTATAATTAATATTATCACTAGTATATATATATATATATAATAATATATAAGCGTTGGGCTGGGTGACCGGGCCCGCCTCTTTAGGAGGGGTGATTTGGGTCACTCTAAATAAAATAAAAAAAAAAAAAAAAAAAAAATTTTGCTCATTTAATAGCCACGTAGTAGTACTACAAGTTGTAAGTACTACAAGTGTTTTTATTTAGATCATCTTAATTCTGAAAGTTTTTAGATTTTTTAACAAAATGTTAAGAAGTTAGGGTACAAAATTTCCTTCAATAGAATTTCACTTTTGAAAATGTGAGTTTTTTTAACTTCGTTATAAAATGAAAAATTGTGGATGGATTTTAATTATTATGTCACAATTATATTCAATATAATATACACAAGCTGAAAAAAGTAATTTGTTTGATCCAGTACTACAAACAACCTATACAAAGTTAATTGTGGGCCTAACTTGTCGATTCCACCCGCTGTAAGACATTGATGGAGGGGGGTGACTCGGACCAGTGTGAGTTTTTATGCGTATTTTATCATCGTATGTATAATTCGACATTTTTATTTACGTATAATTAACTTAAATATCAATAGATAAAAAGTTAGGTTATCAGATGAAAATAATTTATAAAAAAAACAACAAAATTTAATTAAATCTAAAAAAGCAAATTCAAAAAATTGTCATATAGTATTTCTTCTTATAAAGTTAAGGAAATATACACCATTATTTTTATTCTTATTAACTTAACTTAGCTTATTGATATTTTTAATTACTTTATTACGAATTTTAATATGATAATAATAATTTCATTTAAGAATAAAATTAAATATATAAATTGAATTTATACGTAAAAGAGGAATTATAAACAGATGATCGAGTCACCCGATCAATAGTGGTCGCTCTCACCCTCAGAAAGGTCGGGGTGACTTGAGCGTAAATTCAAACTAAATTAAACTAATTATTTTATTAGAATTACAATATATATGATTTTTTTTTGTGTCACTCATATCTTGCCTAGGGCCTTTGACTATATATACCATAAAAAAAAAAAAAATTCCCAAAAAGTGCATTAGGGAGAGTCGGAAGACCAAGTTATATGCCTAATGGTCCGAGTCAACCCTGCCGACGCTATAAGTATATATTTTCAAATGTTGGTTTCCTTAAAGCTTTTAGTTCTAGAACAATACTACTACTACTACTATTACCATATTTCAAGAAATTATCAAATATTTTTAAAAAATACCAATTATTATTATTATTATTTTTTTATTAAAAGTTTTGGTACCTAGTTAGGTTAGTTCTGTACTGCAGTTTTAAAATCAAGTTAATCAACACAGTATCTTATCTTTCTGAAAGATATAAAAGTCATAATTTTGGATTCCATAAAACTTTTTAAATAGTTAATCTTATAATATGTAAATGGTATCATATATTTATAATTTCATATTATTATGTATTGTTATACTATGAAAATAATAGTTCATTATTTTTGATTGCTATTATTACCAAAACAAAAATATATTGTAGGTTTCAATTGAATCAGGTCTTATAAATAGACATCTTTCATTAAATATCTCATTATTACTTCCAATAAGTCAATAATATAGCTAATTATTTTAGGAAAAACTTTTAATGCTTTTTGAAAATATAGGTCTCAAGCCGGGGACTAGTGGTCTCCAACCAAAACTGGAGACCTTTAAAATGTTCGTAGCTTGAGATTCGGTGTATCACTATTTGTCATTAATAGCACATAAAAAAAAGTTATATTAATTTTAAATTGAATAAGTTTGTTAAGTATGGAGGATTTTTAAACAATGAACTAATATTTTTGTTTCAGATACACTGATGATACAATGTTTTCTGTTACCTTAAAAAATCTAATAAGACCAGGGCAGGCTTTAAATGTGATAAAAAAGAATATTCAGAAGTCTTTTTCTCAGCATCTTTTTATGACAAATGTTACTATATCATTTAGTTTATCAGGTATGCGTAATGTAAATTTTTTTTAATTGAGTGCCTTAGCCAAGGGGTAGAATGGGGAGTTGCAACCCCTAAGACTCTATATAGCCTATAAAGATATTACAATCAGTAATGCTATATATAATGTAAAATATTTTTCTTTAATGTGTTCCTCTTCCAACTGAAATACATTTTTTAATATGGTTTACCTTTTTCTTTTCTCTCTCATATTTTGGTAGTTATAATTTCTTTGTTTCTGTTCAAAGATTTTGCATTACACCATTAAGTCTTTCTTAAGAAAAATTGTAGACCATGACTGCTGTTAAACGTTGTATTTTTAATTAAGAAAATACTTTCAAAATATTTTTTTTTTTTTTAAATGAACTAACAAAATTTAAAATAAATTGTTCATACTGGTGATTAATTTATTGGTAGTTATATTTTAAATTTTGATTTTCTATCTATTGTGAGTGCTATGCATATTATAATGTGGACAGAGATAGCTATTTTCTACTACTACTTATGAATTATTGTTTATCATTGTTTCCGCAAAATGAAAAGACAATCTTTTTCATTTTATTGAAGATTATGAATTCATAAAGATGTGAAATAAATTATGAATCATGTATGGGAATGAGAATCTTTGTGAAAGTATTTTAAATAAGAAGGATGACAAATAATATGTGTAGTGTTGGAAAGTTAGTGGTAAAGTAGCAACTAATATATAACAATCTAGTTTTTGTTAAGCATTTATAATAATGGTCAAGTAAAAATGTTAATGGAGTGGAATATAGAAGAGAACTTTGGAAGGTTTGTGAATGTTTTGTGGTTCTCATGAATAGATGACGTTGTGTGATATGTTCTTTATTAAAAAATGGATATAAGTAAAGGTTAATGAAATGTAGATGCAATGGTAATTAAAAAAAAAAAAAAATTGAATTCCTTTTATCAGAGCTTTGGGACTGGAGATGGGAGCCAGACCTGTGAAGCTGCACATAAGATTTCAAATGGGAGGATCGAACAGTCAATCAATTTCCCTGGTTTTTACCTAGCAAAAGAATTGTATATTGATCTTTCTGAGGAAGTCAAAAATAAACTTTTCGGGATCACATGGCTATTGCATCATAAAGATGAAATAGAATTCTTCTATCTGATCCCCAATTCTTATTTTCCAAATATTTTAAAAACACCATGGGTTTTTCTTTGCTTACCTTTAAGACTTTAATGTATTTAACATTTATATTTTAAGTAATAATTTATCAGAATATAGGAATTTTTTTGTGAAGCTGTGGATTTGAATTCCTTCCTCTTCTCTGATCATTTCATTAGTGAATAAAAAGCTTCCTGAATAGTTTAAACTGAAATCTGAAGATTTAGATTAGGAAACTAAAGCTCACAGTCAAATGCATAGATGTTAAAAATATTACCATATATCAGCGGAAGATTTAGATGTTAAAGAATTTACAACGATAGTATCAGGTGGACAGATTTAGATAAAACGTACTAAGATCAACTTACACTATAAACAAAGTGACTTTAAAATTTCAAAAATCAAATTTTACTTTTACCATTCTTTTAACATCTTATGTCAGAGAGCCATCACTCTATATAATTTACTTTACTAAATCACATGAATGATAATAAAGGAAAAGCTAAATTTTATTCATTTTTAAGATTATTACATGCTAGAGTTATTTATTTTTTATTAATTATTTCTTGTACAGATCTAAACTATTTTACATATAATTTTACCTTTAAACTTCATGTTCCCAGTTGTTGATTAATTTTTTTCTTTTTTAATATCTCTCTGTATTATCATTATTATTGACATCTTTATTTAATTTTAACAAAATATATTCATATACATTAATTATGTTATATTTTTATACAAAGTTTTTCAATAACTGTTGACTCTCTCGGACTAGGACTCATCCTTTAAATTAAATTTACTTGAGGCATCACTACCGGAATATCTAGATATTTATATCTATAATACTATATGTAAATATATATACGTATATGTATATCCACATTATTAAAATATAATACTGATATATAAAAGTATATTACTACTATGAGTTAATAATAAATATTAATATAGCTCAGCAGTGTGGAAACCATTTAAAAAAATTTACGTTCTGGGTGTTGTGGTCTCACAGCAAGTTGTATCTATGGAGAGGTTGAAGTAATATAGATATTTTAAGGTTATAGGTAGTGGGTGAGGACAGTCCCATGGTAGTGTGACGTCATTAATGAAATGTGAGTGAGCAATTGGAACAGATCTGAAGTTTTCAATATGTTTAGGAATACATGTTGATTGAAAAGGCGTGAACGTATTGATGCAGAGTTGTAGTAGGAAAGTTGTGAATAGTAAGACAGATGGGATTGGTGGACATTTATTCTTGGGACTTATGTTCATATGTTGTTTGGGTTTTGGAGGGTATGCTGTTACTCTTTGTGTTAGTGTATTATGTTATGTTACAACTAGGTATGGAATAAGAAGGTTATAGTATCTAAAAAGTGAGCCAATGTTGTTCAAGAATGGCTATCTTAGGAGCTTGTTTTAGGTGTGAGAAGATTGATGAAATTAGGAATGAGCCATTGAGGTTGATGTGGTGAGAATGAAAGGTGTAAATGAAAATAAACCGATTGTACATTGAGGTTGTTTGGTCATGTAGAAAGGATGGGAGTAGTAAAGTTGGTTTGAGCGGATGTTAATAGTTAGACTCTGCTAGGGAATTGAACAAGCTGGGGATTAAAAGAAACAGTGGATTGAAGTCAGTAAAAGGAATGTCCTGAACGAAAGAATGTGATTTTGGGTGCAAGAGGCGAGTAGATGGTTGCATAATATAAGTGAATGGCAGGGTTTTTGTGAGGAATCTGGATATGGCGCCCTATTTTTTTGGATCAAAGGGATGAAACTCACTACCCTTGACCAGATATCATAGAGTGAAGGAGTCATGCCATAGATCATCACATGAAAAGCTAGTTTGTATTTTTGTGACTTTAAACAAATTCTCAACTGAAGGGTATGGGTAGGAGACGTTATTGTCTTCTCTACTTTTCTTTTTAAAGTGCATGTCAAGCCCCTTAACCCAAGTCAGTATTTGGGGAAGGAGAAAATTATTATTATAATATGATATATATATATATATAGATACTATATTAATATAATATATATATATATCGTATACGCATATCTATATCTACCTTAATTTTTATATATGAAAATTTAATATATAAAACTATATATATAGTTATATATAATAATATATATAAAAAATATATATATTATTTTATATATATTTAATATATTTATATATATATATATATATATATATATTACGTATAATTACTATATTAGTATATTATATGTATATACTCAATATATATATTATAAGTAATAAAATATAATACTTATTACTAGAGTTAGCTATAATAATAATCATATATTATATTATAAATATAGGGTGATTTAGATAATAATATTTATATTAATATAATATATATTATTTTATAGAACTATATAAATTATTATATAATATATATATATATTATTTAAATATATTATATAATATATATATATATATATATATATATATATATATATATTATATATTATATATATATATTATATATATATATATATATAATATTCATATATTATATATATATATTTATATATATTATATATAAATGTGGCGGAGAGGACGTACGCTGGGATCCAGCAATTGTACATCGACGGTGAGGTAGCGCAAGTCTCTCCCGCTTTTCTTGGAGAGATGAAGTTGAAGAAATTTTTTGTGATATTTCGAGAAGTCAAAAGTAGAGGAAGAGTGACGTACTAGAATATGTTAAGGTCTTGGGATGTTTCAAATTTAAGATAGTGGTGTTCGAAAAGGTCCTAGTCAGCACAAGCAACCACCTGACACATAAGAGGTAATCGGCGCAGTTAGGTATATCGTAAGCAATGGAGGATGTTAGTCCTTCAAGAGGGACTCCGAGATCACGGACCCCTGCTGACTTGAAATGACTTTCGAGGAGGATGTGAAACTTTGTAGAAAATGTTGATACAAATTAAGATTTTACCAAGAAAGATATATTATAAAAGAAAATTTATTTTGTAATTTTGATTTAGCTCGTTTCCGGAGCTTTCTCGAAGATTAATCCGATAGAGGTCTTGAAGATTAAGAGTAATAATTCAGTGAAGCATCAATATAAAGGATAGTGACACTGCCAATAGAAAACTTTTAGTCTTTATCTAAATCGCTCAGAATATTAAATGGTAGGGAGGTTGAACAAGTTATACTCTTACACTCACGTCTTTACCACACAACAATATATAAATAAAAGATATGATTATATAGAATTAGTTAATACACCTTGGAGAGCAAGTTAAAGGTTCCAAGTGTAAAATATGTACATGAGCACAGACAGCTCTAGGATCAGAATCGAGATGGAAAACCGAACAGCTTCCAAATATTGCTGCATGCATAAAAATCAAGGGAATAAGAAATCCAGACTCCACAATTGTGAATAAATGAAGACTTAACTGAATTTGACTGGGGGAATGTTGCAAAGTGTGGTATGATTCAAGAATAGAGAATACACCTATGGCTGAGTACTATTAAAGAGGAAGAATCAGGCCATTTCAACGTTAGAATTTGGCAGGGGATCAGGTGGAACCACAACTCCGATACACTCACAATAAAGAAAGATTCAGGATGAATTCAAATTCAAAAATAGCACCGAGAAAAGAGTGTGCACTAGGAATCTCATCAAGAGTATCACTAAAGAAAGGACGGATAGGATTGAATCCCTGGAAAACAGAAATCGAGATTCAGGAATGAAGCCCCAAACCGGAAATCACAAATCGAGTAATCAGCCGCAATTTTAGAACAGTCTAGAAAGGATTGCAGCGAGGTCCCTATCAGTTAAGATAACTTGAAGGATTCAGGAATGAATCTGTATTAGAACCCTGTCAAATATAAACAATGATTGGTATTTACATATTTATATTTACATATTTGACGTTAAATGAAGTCACATATATTTATTCTATTAAGAAACATACCTTGATATATCCAAGAGGGTCTTTCTTAAATGGAGATTAATGATGTCAATGGCCTTCCAGCAAGCAACAAGATAGTAAACTGTAATAAGAGTTAAGTTGACTATCTGTACATTACTACAATTCTTACAGTTATTAATTAATAAAAATCAAATAAAATTTTGCAGCCTGACCTCTGAGACAGCTAGAAAGGCTTATCACTTCTTGTGTGTATATAAATGTTTAGCACAATTATATCTTTGACAATCATTTGTGCTCCTGGTGCTATGTTTATCATTAAGTTGGAATTAAAAACTACAAAAAATCATAACAAGATGTACTAGAAAGAAGAAATACTGTTATATTATCGATAATTGTTATAAGGGTTTTTAATAATTGAAGACATATAATAAATAATACAAAGTATCACAGCCTGGATTAGAAATGTTAAACAATTCCAGACTGTATTATAAAAAACATTTTCGAGAATAACAACACCAGAATAAGATAGCGAATTGCCAATTGACACCATGGATGCCTGATCAATATCTCCCTTATATCCTCCCCCACTAAATCTAAACCCCCACCTCAATTTTCCACATATATATATTATTATATATATATTACTATATATATATATATATTATAATATATATATATAATATATATAATATATATATATATAATATATATATATATATATATATATATATATATTACTATTATATATATATTATATAATATATATATATATAATACTATATAGTATATATATATATATATATGAATTAATGTAAAATTTATGATTCAATATCACACAGATCTGATTCATATCATTTTATCATATTATAAGAACAATATATTTTAATTCAGAATCATTAAATATTACATTTTGTAGAAATTATTTAGTAGCGCTGGGGGCATTTATGAATAGCATAAATTCTCTAAGTATTTCTTAAAATTATCAGTGGAAAATAATACGATTATAATTTATCTGTTAAACGTTAACAATGTAAATTGGAGAATGAAACTTATTTTTCTGTTTGAAAATCCCTGTATGTGAAGGATTCAGAATAACCTAGATTTCTAAAATAAAATCTTTAACATATCCTATCTCCTATCTCATTCTCTGGACATATCCTATCACCTATCTCATTCTCTGGATAACTGGATAAATGGACTGCAAATTCTTAAAGCATTCTTGTACAATAATGAGAGAACAACCAACTGGCTTTTTCCCCTGTAATTTTTGCCCTTAAATTTAATGAAATTTAATGTTTACGAAAACGTGAATGAGGAGAAAAGGCTTGTCCTTTCGAAAGTCTAGTTCACCGTTTTTTATAAT
>JABUQX010130508.1:0-2500 GCA_015478945.1 Trachelipus rathkii
ATGTTTTATGCAAAATATTAGTCCTTAATTTAATCTATATGCCCATCCATCATAGGAATCATATTATTATACTTTAAAGTTATATCAAAGTATGTAGTTTCGTGGTCCTCGTTCACAGCAGCAGCAGCTGCTCGTATGCTGTGGCCATGTACGTCATCACACGTACATAATATGCGCATCTTTGAAGGGTCCCTGTATGTGTTAAGGAGTCTTGTAGAAACTCCGAAGTATTATTATTTAGTTCATGTGTTACCAAGTTGTTAAAATAAACCACAACCTTGAATGTTAAGTGAATGCCCATAACAAACAATGCTTGGGCTGTAAGGAATCGGGTGTTCCGACTGATACTATATCTAAATATGAATTCCTGAAACTTTTAACTTTAGTCAGATATAATATATTATATAATATATTAATATATAATATTTATATATTATATATAAATATATATATATTAATATTATATATAAATATATAAATATAATATATATATCTGGACATTTATAAGTGGTTGACTCCGTTAATATTATAGGTTAGTAGGTTAGTTTTGTTAGGTTAGGTTAGGTTGGGTTAGGTTAGGTTAGGCTAGGTTATGTTAGGTTAGTGTTACCCAAAATTTAATGTATTTTACCCGGTAAAATTATTAAAATAACGCATACATTAATTTTATTTTCGCTCCATGAGAGTCAACCATTATAATACCTATTATATAATTATATATATATATATATATTATATATAATATATATATATATATATATTATATATATATATATATATTATAATATATATATATATATATAATATATAATATATATAATATATATATATATAGTATATATATATACACCCATTTTTTACAACAATAACACCTCAAAGTATAAAATATTTCAGGATGTCTGCGTTAGAAATATCGCCTCACGGTTTCGCGCGGGACTCAGACCCGGTCTGGAGCCAGACTTCCAGTCGGGACGACTCAGGATCCGAGAATCCCAGTCTGCTCCGACTCAGGCTCCTAACCAGAGCCTCAGACTTCATCTTCTTTCAGCTATCTGTGTTTTTGGGATCTCTTACAAACACCTTTCAACTAATGATTGGATGGTAAATGAGCTATCACGGTTAGAGGCGGCATTCACTCATGACGAATTAAGATTAGTTTCAAGCTAGCTTTAGTGATTTGAAGTTGTTTCAGCGGAAAACCTTTATTAAATGTTACAAATTATTTATGTTTTTAAAGCTTAGTGAAAATATAAAATGTATGCGCTTGAATAGAATCGGGTGATATATTTAATAGTAAAAGTTTCTTACTACTACTACCCACTACTACTACTACTACTACTACTTACTACTACTATACTACACTACTACTACTACTACTACTATACATACTAAAAAGCCCATTACACTATACTGCTCTATACTACTCAACGACTACCTATACTACTACTAAACTACTAGCGCTACAACTGTGAGTCCGAACTCTGTACCATTCTACGCATAATGTTTTATGTATCATAATTAAGTAACCGTAGAACTTTTACTTCTGGTTCCAGTATCCTCATGTTTAGGTAATAAGAAGCTTTATATTAGTTACTAAGTATTTTCAATGAAAATGGGTGCTGCAAACGGTACGTAAACTATATAATCTGAAAGCATAGGTCGGTGAGCGAGGGGGTGATGGACCCATGTAGGAGGGGCTATTTGACTTGCCTTTTTAAGGTACTTTAGAGTCAGTTAAAACGTGTTTTTACTGAAGATATTTCACTACAAATAAAATAAGTGACTTTATTAATATCTCAATCTGAAAAATCTAGCTTTGTTAGAAAATTATAAGTTAGAAACGTTGGTCATGGTTAGATTCACTGGAGAATTTTGTTAATGTCAACGTTTATTCGCAGTCCATAACGGTGTTATATTTGATAAAGATAGTATGGAGGGGTCTAAGTTTTACTTTAAAAACAAATTTGTGTGTCCGAATCGAGGGTATGTGTCATCACATACCGATATGGCAAGTGGACCTGTACCGAAACGAAAAAGATATATAATTATAATATATATATATGTATAATATATATATATAATATTATATATATTAATTAAATATATATAATATATATAATTATATTATATTATATATATATATATATAATATAAAATATATATATATATATATATGATAAATGCATTTAATCATTTTTCTCCTTCGTCAGCAGTTTTGATATTTTAGGGTTATATATATATATATTATATATATAATATATATATATATATATATATATATATATATATATATATATTAGTCTTGGTTCATGTATCCTTGAACGTGACGCCATAGGATACGTTCATTATGAACGTTCATGATGAACATCTTCATAATACTCGTAAGCGAACACATGGTGAGCGAGATGTTAGCAGTATTAGAACGAGTTCATTAACAACACACACACACACACTGTATCGATTATGGTGAGTGTACTTATTAAGACCTTTAGCGTTTGCA
>JABUQX010130508.1:15000-17500 GCA_015478945.1 Trachelipus rathkii
ATAATATACTATATATATATATATAATATATATAGTAAATTATATATATATAATATATATTATATTATTATTATTATTATTATAAACAAACACTTATTCCCGCTTAAGCGGGGTAGTGGTACGTGCAGCTTCCCTAATTCATATTTTCCTTCATCTCGCCCTCACCCATCTCCTCCATTCCATTCTATCTCTCGCCAACACCCTACCTTCCTCCACCCTCAACCCTCTCTCTTCCAGCATTTCCTTTATTCCATCCATCCACCTTCTTCTTGGTCTCCCCTTCCTCTCCTTCCTATCCCCTCCGCCTCCCAAACTCTCCTAACCACCCTCTGTTCCTCCATTCTCTCCAGATGTCCAAACCATCTTAACATTCCCTTCTCCGCTTTTCTCACCAAACCATTCTTCAATCACATCTCTCTCTTATCACCCTATTCCTAATCCTCTCTCTTTTACTAACCCCACATACCGCTCTCAACCCCTTTCATCTCAAACACTTCCAACTTCTTCCTGGACCTAGCATTCAACCCCCATGTTTCACACCCATATAGTACCGCTGGAACACAAATTTTTTCAAACAAACTTATCTTAAGTTATGAGATAAATCCCCCCCTTTCCATAATTCCCTCAGCCACTCCAATGCTCTCATTCCTTCTCCTACTCTATGATCTATCTCTTCCTTCATCCCTCCTTCCTTACCAAATCCATCCCTAAATATCTGAAAACCTTACTTCTTTCTAATACTACACCTCTTACTCTAATCTCTAACCCCATCCCCTTATCTGTTTCCTCCTCCTCCTCAACCACTAACACTTTACTCTTTCCTGGATTTATCTTAAGACCCCTTTTTGTCCACACACTCTTCTCAAACTCCTTCACAATAAATAAATACTACAGCCCTATCTGAAATTTCTTCGCCACCTAGGCAGTATCATCCGCAACAATAGTATCCATGTTCACTTCCCATCTATCACCCCTATCCATCAATTCCACCGCAATTCTCCCTCCCTTCATCATTCCTCTGCAGACATTCTCCATAAATAAATTGAAAAGCACGGTGACATTACACATCCCTGTCTCAACCCTCTCTCTACCCCAAACATCTCACTCTCCCCTCCTTATACTCTCACACACATTCTGCTATTCCTATAAAAGGCCTTAATACCTTTACCTAATTTACCCTAACTCATATTCCTCCAGCACCCTCCATAATTCCCCCCTTTTCACTCTCCTATCATATGCTTTCTCCAGATCTAAAAAAACACCCATACACTTTCCTTTCCTTTCTAATACCTTTCTCCACAAGCATCTTCATTGTGAATACTTGATCCACACACCCTCTTCCCTCCCAAAATCCTCCTTGTTCTTCCCCCATTCTCTCTTGCGTTAAATCTCTCCAACCCTCTCAAATTAGTAATTCTCCCATACACTTTCCTACTACAACTAAACAGACAAATACCTCTATAAATTCCCACACTCCCATCCTAATCCCCTTTCCCTTTATACCAGGGGAACCAACAAACCTCCTCCCATCCCTGTGGAACCTCTTCCCTTCCTCGCAACATAAAAATTATATAACCTTACAGCCATTCTCCACCCCTCTGCTCCATCTATAACAATTTCATCACTCACATCCATCTAAGACCTGTAGACTTTCCTTTTTTTTCCTTTAGTTAACGCCCTAGTAATTTCTTCCATTTGTATTTCCATATCCCCCTTCCTGCCCCCACTTTCCCCCCCAGTATCCTCACTGTCACCTCTTGTAAATCCTCCTCATCTCTCCCCCCCATTTCATTCAATAATCCCCTAAAAATATTCCCCCCATCTTTTCTCACCTATCCTCTTCCCCTCCTATCCATTCCCCTTCCCCTCCCTTAACCCTCTCTCCTACCCCTCCATCTTCTTCCTTTTTTATTTACTTCTTTCCAGAATATCTTACTCCCTGTTTCAAAATTTTCTGTCACTTTTCTACACCATTCATTATTTGCATTTCTCTTCGCCCTCTCCACCGCCCTCTTTGCTTCCACTCTAACCCTTCTATATTCCTCCCAGCTTTCCCTTCTCCTATTCCCCAACCATTTCACATAGACCTCTTTTTTCCTTTTCACCAACTCTTTCACCTCCTCACTCCACCATTCACTTCCTTTCCTTCTACTTGCTCGAACCTTTTTTACTCCACATATCCTTCTGGCCTCTTCACAAATTGTCTCTTTAAATCTCTTCCACTCCTCTCCCTTCCCTAATTTCCGTCCCTCTCATGTCCCAAAAAATCCTCCATACCCCTCTAAAAAATAATGACAACACATTGTCTCATCTAATTTTTCCACCTTTATGACTTCTATTCTCCTCTTTTTTTTCTCTTTCTCTAACCGTTACCTCTCCCCCTACCCTTAACCTAGCAACCACCAAATAGTGATCAGATAACCCCCTACCTGCCCCTCTGAATACATTTACATCTAGTAATCTGCCTCTATCCTTTCTATTTATACACACATAATCCAAT
>JABUQX010130508.1:22500-23807 GCA_015478945.1 Trachelipus rathkii
ATATATTAATATATATGGGGGGGGTGGGTATGGGGGGTGGGGGGGTGGGGAAGATTGAAGTGGATTTGGTAAGTTGTAACAAAGCATTTACGGAGTGTATAATTCTGAAGGATTGTAGGAGAGCAGTAATTGCACCCTTATATAAGGGTAACTGTAGGAATTATAGGGGAATTTAGTTTTATTGATCGAAAGAGTGTATCAAGTGTGCTGAGGGACTGAATTTGGTGAAGAAAAAGTGCGTTTAGAACTGGTAAGAGGTATGTGTGGATCAAAACCTTTAACATTGAAAGCAAATGATTGAGAAATTGAAGAGAAGAAGAATAAATTCTATTTACGTTTTATGGATTTGCAACAGGCTTATGATATGATTAATAGGGAAACTTTATCGGCAGGTGTTAGTGATATATGGTGTTTGGTGGTAGGGCTTCTAAAAAATGGAAAAAATTTCAAAAAGTATTACGTAACGATAGTGAAGCGTTGTGTGAATTAACGGAATTTGAAAGTGATTTGGTTTTATATTAATAGCTGAGTGTAGGGCAGGGATGTGTTATGTCTCCTTGGTTATCAATTTGTATTTGGATGGGGTTTACGAAAGAATTAGAGGTGGGGTTTGCAAGGAAAGGTGTTAGAATGATAGAGAATGGAAGAGAGTGGAGGGTGCCCTACCTGTTATATACAGATGATTTGGTTTTGTGTGGCGAATCTGAAAAGAGTTTGAGAGGATTGGTAGAGCGATTTGGCAGGATGTATAGAAGGAGGGGTTTGAAAGTAAACGTAGATAAGAGTAAGTTTATAGTTGTGAGTGAGACAGTCCTTAGTATGAAGTTATGGTTGGATGGATGAGCAAAGCTGAACAAGTGTCTGGGTTTAAATATTTAGTGACATGTGTGGAAGAAAGGGACGGGGTGATGCAGAGTGTAGTAGGGAAAGGTGGGCGAATGGTAGGAAGGTAGCTAGAGCAATTAAAGCCTTCGTGGATGTAAAAGGACTAAGTCTTGGGTGAGTTAAGGTCTTACATGAGGGTATGTTGTTACCTGTATTAATGTAATAGTAGTGAAACTATGGGTCTGTGCAATAAGAGGTATCGATATGAAAGTGCAATGTGTTCAGATGGACAATTTTATGGGCGTGTTAGGGGTGAGAAGAATTGATAAAATGAGGAAAATTAGGGAGTTGTGTGAAAAAAGGAGTAGATGAGAGAATAAATGAAAGTACATTGAGATGGTTTGGTCATGTGGAAAGGATGGGAATGATAGTCCTGTTGGTTCAGCGAAATGGTATAGTGGGAGTGGGCGTTTATCTTCATC
>JABUQX010130509.1:5000-32500 GCA_015478945.1 Trachelipus rathkii
ATATTTATATATATTTCCAGCCCACATGTGTGTGTACTTTGCTCTTTCGTAATAGAGGAAAATATCAAAGCTCTCACATAAATTTGAGAATAAGAAGGAGAAAGCTACCTTATATATATTCACGACGGACAAGTTGTTTATATTGCAACCAGTATTCGAGAGTGAGCTCTTTAGCTGGCTCACATCTCATTACACATAGCCGTAGTCATACAAATATCTCATAAAATATTTAAAAAAATTAAAAATACTTTAAAATTAAAATAAAATAATTAAATTAAACTATTAAGAAATCTAGCTATTTATAAAAATATTATAAATATAATTTTATTTAATTTATTTTTACCTCTATTAGCGAGTTTTTCTTACCATAATCAACTATTTTTACCAGGCAGCCAAAGACTAGAACGAAAGACAAAGTGAATTAATTAATATTTATTCTGTACACTTATTTTATTGAATAAATGTAGTTATTTTGCAGAATTTTTGTTTTTTATATATGTATTTTATGTGTTGTTTTATAATATATTATGTAATTAAATTATTATATTATAATATATAATGTATTATATATTAATAATATATTAATTTAAGATCTTATAAACAATATTATTTAACCTGTGCTACCAGTATATATATTGAAACTGTAGTCATTTAAATCACATGAAATGTTATTAATTCAAACACACTTTAATCACGCTTAGTGGACTATTTGGAGAGTTATAAGCTCTGTGTGAAGATGATGGGATTCCGGAATGTATAGTCTTCGTCGCGCCGCTACATGACCACACTCACCAGTTAATTCACTCTATAAATGAATCTATATCCCCCATAGATATTTATTTCTATCAAAATTCCACTAATCATGAAGACTGATAGCAAAGAAATCAAAAAGCCCTGGTGGATAGGCAATATCACGTGTATGGTATCCTTTATTTTACAATAAGCATGTTCACTATATATATAGATATCGAGATATTGAGTAAACTACTAGGTATGACTTAGAGTAAGCGGTACAACTCTAGAGTACGATAAGTAAGTACTTATATTATATCCCTGTGTTTCGCAATTCCTGATACTTAGTAAGTTGCATAGGACAGTTTGGCTATACATAGTCAAAACATTACAGCTAAGTATACAACGATCATATATTAGTACAAAATATACCACAGATAGATGACGAGTTAATAACCTAAGAGGATAATACCGTCCTTTCGAGCGACTCTGAGATAATGAGAAAATGTTAGGACCCCGTCATTATATACTAAAAACTATTAATGCTTGCAGTAAAACGGAATACATTGTGGACATGCTGGTCCAATGCTGGCCCAGAAAATGTAAAAAAAAAACACCACAAGATAAAAATTATGAGGATTTGGAACCAAAATAAATTAAATATCTGAGGCATCAAAAGAAAAAGTGTTTTCATTAAATAGCTCTACAGCGAAAAGGAGAGTATTAGAGTTTTAAGAGAACTCTTCTCTATCAGTGAGAGTCGAACTTATACAACAGAGATGAAAAGTATAATGTAAAAAAAAAAATGGAAAAATAATATATATATATAAGAATATTGATGCTTATATCATGTATTTATTAAGGTTAGGAATATAAGAGACAGGGATGCTAAGTCTAAAGTGATTTTCTAAAAAAAATTATATGATTAAGAGGAAAATCTTAGTCGAACTAACAATTATCATTTAGGAGACGTATTGAATAATTTTGAGCTATATCTTCTAACGTAAATATTGTATCTGTATATAGAGTGAAGAGATATTTGAGAAAGATCCTTTTCTTATGCCTATATTATTATTTTTTTTTATATTATATATTGACTCTAAGGCAGTAAACTCATAATTGGTCGAGAACGCGCGCCCTTCACGAAATTGGCTAGCTGCCACAGATTTCCTGTGGGGGTCCTCTCGGCCTTTGTGCCTTTCACGGTGGAACATATCACACGAGGGTAGGTATTATTCTCTCACACGCTTCCACGTTTCCAGGGCAGAAGGGTTTGCGCTCTTTGCGCCACAATGGTTTGTATGATACACGCAGACTTCTTTGTATGATGTTTTTGTGGAGTTCCTAATCCAGTCTATGCACCTTATATGCGGCGGCATTTTTTCTTTCTCTTTTGTACTCCGGACGTATAACATACATCCACGAACAATCATATGTTTCTCACGTCGGCTCGAGCCCCAAACTAGTTCCTGAGTGACCGCTCATTATGCGTAATGCTGATTCCGCAGCTAGATATAAAAAATGTTTCTACTCTTTTTTTAACCATATAAGTTTTTTATGTAGATATTGTACAGAAGGAATTTCCACAATAATGTATTTCTTTGTCGCTCGGTAGCTCATTGTTACGATTTTTCTTTAATAATAACATATGCCATTCATTATAGAGAAAAAATATGTAGTATTATTTATTTCATTTTTTAGTAATTTGTCTATATTGTATACCGAGCAATCTTCATCCTGGGTCGATTGTTACCGAGTCTCGTGAGTGGCCAGCATTTCACCACTAATGTTAATAGTCCGTCTATATTATGATCGTTGGTAGCAAATTAAATGCATGCCGGTATGTGTTTTGCTCTAGATTATACATTAGTACGGCTAATGGCAGACGCATGCCAATATAAATACTGTCCTTAGCTAAAACTACTTATATCAGTATCATATAAGTAATAATTTATTAGCATTAGATATAAACAGGGGAAGTCTCTTAATCGTATACATGAAGTTGTCCATAGCTTCATTATACAGCACCTGAGTTCTCATATGTCTAATATATTCGGGACATGCTTATGAGAATAGGACTCAAACCTAGTATATCGCCTCCATACCAAAAGTACTTTTTCCGATTCTTGCCTTAGGTCTCTGAGATTAGTGAAATGGAGGATAAAATCATTAGGAAGTGAGCTCTTTATATAATCATAGTAAGCTTTAATGACGGAAACTTTAACTACGATCACTAGATAGTATATCCTTATACTAGTTTTAAAACTTCATATTACTTTATAATTTTTATTGTTATTTATATTAAAAATATATTATTATAGCCTTAAAATACAGTATTCAATTTACTGTATGATACAATTATATATATAATATATAAATATTTTATGGTTTCTATTTTTTTTATCTTCCTTTGTTGTTTCACACAACCGCCCGATAAATTAGTATATAAGACCGTCTATTGAAAATGTATCTTATTAAGGAACTCTATATAATGCTACAGTAAAACGGAATACATTGTGGAATAAGAAAGAGCTCTGATACCGTATATATATACTAGATACTGTAATACCACATAAAATATATGATACTTTATGATTATAAAAATGTAAAGCTTATATGATAAAAACTAGGTTATATATTTTGTAATTTGTAATTTTTTAATTTTTCAATAACTATATATATATTGCTATAAGTCGAGTATATTATGTATATAACTCTATTCTTAAATTGTGTATATCTGTTCGAATATATTATATTTTTCACTCAGAGGAAAATATTTTAGATAGATAAGAACACAGATGAATATAAAAAAATAGAAAATGAAAACTCTCATTCGTTAATAGAATTATAGGTAGAGACTAAATTGGAATTAAAAACGTTCAGGACTATATTTAGAAATGAAGTAATGAAAGGTCTCGATTTTCAGAGTAGGAGTCCGTTTTATTTCGTTCTCTTCTGCTTATAATAAATAGATCTTTTCTATCCTAAAATTTGAGCACTTATTTTTTTTTTTACTTAAAAGGATAAATAATACCCAAGGGTATATATCAAGCTACCGATGGCAGGATCAAGGGGTCTCTCGGCCTATTCCTGGAGTAAACTACGGGGAGTAGTGTATGTATTTCCCCCTCCTAGGGTGAAGGGTCTCTACGGAACCGTCCACTAGTATCTTATATGGTATTATGGGTGATCTCAGCGGGGTTTTATCTCTCCGCCCCTTCCCTACTATAACTGGAGGGTATTGAAGAAAACATTCCACCCCCTATAGTTTATACCCCGTCGGCTCAGATAAGTCCCACCTATACGTGTGCCTGAGTATAAAGCAATTTTCCTATGTGAAATTTACTCTCACAGGTATTACCAAAAATGTATTTCAACTTTTTCGCTAGTATAGCTAATTGTTAAGTTTTTGAAGATTATAATAATTTATTATTTTTATTTTTTTTTTTCATTTTCCGTATTAGAATTTAACGGGGACGCAGCATTCCACCATGATATTACCGTTTTTTAAACTGTAAAAAGAGTAAGACCATTATTAAATTATTGGTAGTTTATTTAAAAGAGGAGGTGATCTACTTTATTATCTGTGATTTATAATAAATGCTCTAAATTCGCTGGACCTGAGACTCACTAGACTAAATACTTACTATAAGTCATAAACCTACTTTTCTAATAAGGAATATCAGACCAATAGCACATAATAAGTATAATATATAACTAAGTAAACAAAAATAAGTAACAATAATATAATGATATGTATAAAAGAGTAGTAAAAATAATATGTAACAAATAAATTAAAAAAGATTTAATAGCTATACTCGGGTTATTTAGTGGGAGCTTCAATATAGGCTAATTAATAATAATGACTACTCGTGAGAGCCTATATATTGGCTTACGCCTGCGACCTCTAAGACCTATATGGCCTTAAACTATTAATATAAAGTTTTGAAATTTTAAATTGAAAGTAGAATTAATATTATGCACTCTTATAAGATAAAGATGATAATATTAATATATTAATTATTTAAAACAATTTAATTTCATTTTTATTGTTTTTTTTTGGTTTATATTACCTCTCTTTAAATATTATTCATTATTAACTAATTGTTATAAATTGATCGACAATGTTGTTTTTCGAAAGAAACTCGGAGAGAGTATTGAATGAATGCTTGTTGAGATCACAGTAAGTCGTGATGCATATTGATTTTCTTATCCCTATAGATGTAAACAATAAAACTATATTAAAACATAACTTTGTTGATCACTGGAAGTCGAGAAATTAACCTGCGTACACATCTCCTCTACTTTCTCTCTCGATCTTAATCACCAGAATATCTTAATATGTCACAGGGTGACTGACATCACACTCTTCATACACTCTTCATAAATGTCATATCTCTTCCCTCACGAAGTTCATAGAAATAATAATTAGTTTTATGACTTGTACGCTAATTTGGAATTATCAATATTCTTCTCTCTTCTCTCTCTCTCTTCTCTTCCTCTCTCTCTCTCTATCTCTATCTATATCTCTATCTCTATCTCTCTCATCATCGATACACTACCTTGAAATACTAGTCAAACTAAAAATAATACATCCCTTTATATATTATATATAATATAAATATAATAATATATATATTAATATATATATATATATATAATATATATATATATATAATTAATTAATCTAATAATATATATATATATATAATAATATTATATATAATATATATAATATATATAATATATATATAGTATAATATTAATATATATTATATATATATAATATATATATTAGTATTAATATAAAGTACAGAATTTTGAAAACCCAAACTAAGAAATAACCAGGGGAATTAAAAAAATTTCCTTTAAAAAAATATATAATGAGAAAAGTTTTACGTACTTTATTCGATAGTAACTTTTAACGTAATACACTTTTCGTTAAAATTTTTTATTTAAGAAGAAACACTCTACCTTTTTAATTCTCGACACTAGAATACACTTAAGAGATATTGGTTATATTGTACTTCCTCTTCTAATTATATATTAAGAGTTTGTAGTTGAGTTATAATATAAACCTATTTATAATAATTTATTATTGCTTATATATATATTAAAGCATATTATAAGCATTATTTACATATATAATTATTATTATATATATAATATATATATTATATATATATATATATATATATACTATATATTATAATAATTATTATATTATTATGGTATATTTAATCAATATATGAATAACATATTATAATATATATTATATATATATAATAATATATATTATAAAAGTGACTACTATATTATATCGTTAAAGGAAGATTTTACTGAAGTTTTATTTTATATCACAAACCCAATTAAGTAATAAGTTTATTAAACAATTATGAATTATTTCTGCATTCTAAACTGTTATTAAATCATATTTTTGGAGATTTAAACTTATTTTTCCAAATTGATCATGTATATATATTTGTTTACACCTAGCTGCGTGTTTTTAGACACTCCTATTCTGTGTATATACCTTTATATTTTAAGTAAATAAAGGGAAGAAGATTAAAAATCATGATTTTTAGGAATCATTGACTAACAAACATTCTAGATCATATAATTAAACCAGAATTATAGACTGTGGTGTACTTTTCCTTATAGTCATTAAGAACTGCATATTCTGTTTCACATGTTGGATTGTTCATATTATATATAGTCGGCCTTCCTCGAAAAGCCTAAACATTAGAGATAAATTTGAAGGAGTAAAATGATTTTAGTTAAAATCATCAAAGGCTTATTCGAACATAGTATTTATTATAGTATTAGAACTGTAGAATGTAAAATCATAAGAAGATAAACCTTCTTGCCCCATTCTCATCACAGTTAAAGCAAAGACATTCTATGTTAACAGGAAAATTATATACTGTCTCATACAGAACAATCTTTTGTTGCTAATTTTTTTATATTTTATTTTATATATTAGAAAATCCTATAAAAGTGGAATATATTTAATATTTATTAATTATCTAATTGTATAACTCATGGTTCAGAGAGCATATGAAATGTAGATAATTATAAAGAATTGTGCCAATTATTTTAGATACAATTTTTTTCCAGAGTACACATAACATTTGAACAGGGAGCACATTTATACTAATACAACAATTCGTTTTGTATATATATTCACAAAGAAATTTAAGTGTGACACAATTTCATTAGAAAAATACACTGTGCTTTGTGCGGACTTTTATTATAGTGTATCTATTGCCGACATGAGTAGTTTTGTACAAAAAGTTCATAATATTTCTTTAAGGTTTTCCCGGACCCCTTTTATAGCAATCTATGATCCCCTGATGTACGTGGATCAAAGAATGTAAGTGCAGTTGAAGTCTATTTGACAGAATTTGAGTTCGAACATATCTAGTATATAAGGTCCGAAGTGTCTAAAGACTATGGGATAATCAATCACGAAGTTGTGAATAAGCGGTAACGAGAGTGTATCTAATTAAGAGAATAATGTAACTATGTAACATTAAAAATTCCGCGGCTCTCTTCATATCTTTCTAAGTTTTGACTTCAGAACGCATAAATTGTTTTTTGAGAAAAAAAAGATGTTGTTAATCACAACGAAAGCTCACATTATTGTAACAAATGTCACAGTTCATAATAATGTGTTTATATAAAATGATATAGAATTTTTCACGCATAAGTATGACAAGGAGAAAAACAGTATTATATTAATAATTATCCTCAAAATAACAGATTGGAATTTGTTTTATATAAAATAAATTTACCCACAAGATCAGCGGAAACTTTTCATCAATCTCTCATATATTAATATTAGAAAATGAAATAAATAATTGTAACATGTAATTTTAATGTAATTAAATACTAACTTTGTATTAAATAAATTTCTCATGGGCGAATAACGCTTTTCAGTATATAAATAAATACATATAATTGTCGATTAACCTTTTAATATCATATATTCAAATTTTTCAAAATCTTTAAAAATAATTATAATTTAATACAAAAAATCTTAAATATATTTTTATTTCCACTTATTAAACACCATTAAGATCTTTTAAAATAATGAAAATTTATACTAAAGAAAATACCCTTCTTTTTCTTTATTTTTCATTATATATATTTTTTTTAATTAGGAACCTATTTCTCTAAGTAATTAATATTTAAAATAAATTTTTGCAATTCTTTTGATTTTTAAGCTTTATTTTATTTAGAATAAAAATATGATAAACTTTTTCGAATTTTGATAAGAAATTTATATATTGATCTTTTTTTCTTTTTTTCTTGTTTTCTCAAAAATCTATTAAAAATTTTATAATATTTTAATACTCATTGGGTTATCCTTTTTTATTTATTTAGGTATAAAAAATTTCAGATAATAAATAATTTATTATTGAATAGTATATTTTAATTTTAAAATATAATATTTTCTAAAATGTTTAATTATATTTTAATTATTTATAATTATTTATATTTTTGTTATAAAAATAAAAGTTTATTAAATAAATATTTGAAAAAAATACTTTATATATTATGATATATTATAATCTATAATTAAATATTAAAATTAAATAATAAACATATATATATATAAAATAAATATTAATAATAATAATAATTATTTAATTATTATTAATAATATATATAAATAATTAAATAATAAAAATAAATTAATTAATGTAATAGTTTTTCATATTAAATTCATAGTCCAGTTGCAATACTTTTATAATAGGAAGAAAACAGAAGAGAAAAATATGGAATAGATACACGAGAGAGAGAGATGAGATGTAGATGAGTATGAATAAGAGTAAGTATAAGATAGAAGAAGAGAGAGAAGGTAAGTTTGAATCAACCTTACTAGATATAAGTGGCCTAAATATATATAAATGTTTAGCTAATTTAAATTTGTTAAAATTTGTACTCATATGAAAAAGATCTCACTGTATAAGGTAGTCCGACAGATATACTGCTATATAGAATCATTGATTTCATTATATATTTATTATTATTTTATAATTAAGAGTTCATTTTTAAGATTAGAGTTTATCGAATTAAGTTTTAAGATTGTTTTTGCTGAAAGAAAAATATTGTTTTAAGTAGTTCCATTTGCCTCTCAGTTTCGTAATGGAAACAATTTTTTTATCGTGTGCTTTGGTCAGGTGCTAAATTTGCTCTTTTTAAGTTAATGTTAATACAAATTGAGGAACTCTCACAGTTTATTTTTAAATATTAAAAAGATGTTGAATTAGTTAAAATATTTTTTATTAAATGTTAAGACTTAAGACCAATTAACTTGTAAAAATAGCATTTGAATCTATTGAAAGTATAAAAGTTATTTATGATTATTTATTTTTATTTCCAATGTAAATTTCCCTCTTTTTTTGAGAATATTTTTTTTGCTTATATTGTATCTTCTTGTTGAACTTTTTTCCTTTTGATGCAATGCAAATGTTTTTTTTCCAATAGTCTTTAAGATTATTCTAAATTGAGTGGTTTGTTGGAATGTCCTGAACTTCTACTAATATGGTAATTCAAGACTTATTGAAGACAAATCTAAATTTTTAGTCAAGTTTGAATAAATATTTCTTTTTTTATTACTTTTTTTATATCCTGACCAAGACAGTTATTTCTATATATCAATGTTTCTTTTTTTTTCTTTTTTTTTTGTACGGAAATATTTCTCCAATTTATGCTCATTAATAATACAATAATTATATATTATATAATATAATTATGTAGCAAATTTGAAATAAAATAGGTTGTGGAAATATATTTATTATTTGGAATAATAAGGGTTGTTACTGGATAGTGATACTAGTCTGCAAGGTGAGTTAGTAGACACTAATTAATAATGATTGCCATCCACTAAAATAGAACCCTTATTCTCCACATTTTGATGTCCCCAATTTGTATTTTAGTAAGAACATTCCCTCTATTTTAAAACTCTGGAATTTTTGTGGTTTTCCCATTTTCTCTACTACATTTAATTCACCATATTTTTGTAGCCTTATTTTTCTACATATATTTTTTCTACATTTTGTGGCGTCAAACCTTTTTTCCCTAATATATATATAATATATTATATATATATATTATAATATTATATATTAAATATATATATAATATATAATAATTATATATATATATATATATATATAATATATATATATTAATTATATATATATATAATATTATATAATAAATAATATATAATTATATATATATAATATATCATATATATTAATTATATATTAATTATTTATTATATATAATATATAATAATATATATATATATATATTAATAATATATATATATATATATATTATATACTTATATATATATATATTAATATACGAAATCCGATACAACTTTACTCATGTTTTAATTTAACAAAACTTTTAAATGCTAATATTTTTGAAAAAGATATATACAAACCTTATTAATTATAATTATTATCATTAACTTTTTATTATATATATAAAATAACATAATATTAAACAGTTGTTTAATTAAAGATCTGGTCACTAAATTTGGCATTTTATTACAAAAAATATAAACATTATTTAAAATCTCAGTAATTTCTCCAATTGAAAAATTTGTTTTTTTTGAATAACTGGAATTAGGAAGAAACTGAATTATATATATATAAATATATTATATATATTATAGTATATAAACTATAGTTATTTTACCGTATAATTTTTGTTATATATCCCCCTTTCTAATAAGACGAGCCGGTTTAAAAAGCGAGCGAGACCCTCGCTTTTGAAGACCCTGCTCAATTATTAAACTCAGCCCCATTGATATAAGCATTAAAATGATGACTGATTACGTATTGTTTACTATACTTTAATATTAATATTAATCAATTTTTAAAAATACAGTACACCTATTCACTCAATTAACAACAGAAAGATAATATGCAAACTTAAAAAAAAACGAAGCGCTTTAAACGCTCCAATATATAGAAGTTATATAATATTAATAAATATATATATATAATTAGTATATATATATATTCTAGGGTATGAAATCAGCTAATGCTTAAAAAAATTGTTTTTAATTCAATAAATATAAAAATCAATAAAAACATTGATTATTGTTTTTTTAAAATATTATATAATAACTAAAATTATAAAAATAAATATTTAATTTTTTTATTATATTTACAGTAATTTATTATTCAATTTTAATATTAATGTTATTTATATATAGTTTATTTACACAAATATATTATTATTTATAAATATAAACACACTCACAAAAAACAATTAATATTTACATTATATTAAAAAAAAGACATTTATATTATTTATTATACCTCTTCACAGTAAACATATTAATTTGAATTAATTCTTCATTTATAATAAATTAAATATATATATTATATTATATATAATTATATATATTATATATATATATATATATATAATATTAAATATATATAATATATATATATATATATATTATCGGAACCCTTTTTAAAATAAGTTATATATATATTATTTAACATAGAATATTTTTAATATAAATAAAAATATTAATATTAATTTTAATATAATATATATAATGAATACTAAATTATAAATAATATGCACCATAATTAAATTTAATTTATGAAAAATAGATTTTATACATAGATATATATAAATTATATTTATTAATATTAATATATAATATATTATATATTATATTATATAATATATACATAAGTAAATCAATAATAATATATATATATTAATATATATATAAATTATTAAAAATATTAATTATAATATATACTTCCAAAATATGTTATTTAATTCATAATAATATATTATATATATATTATATATATATTATAATAGTATATATATATTAATATTATATTAATATATATAATAATTACCTATATATATATTAATATATATAATTATATATATTATAATATATATATATATAATATATATATATTAATATAATAATATATATATATATATATCAATTAATATTATATATATATAAAATATATAATTATATATATATATATATATATTATATATATATAATATATACGCTAATATAATTATATATAATATAATTAAATATATATACTAATATAATATATATATATATATATATATAATAATATTAATATATATATATATATAATTATATATATATATATATATATATATAATATATATATATATATATATAATATAAACGTATTATAATATATATATATAAATTAATATAATACTACTATATTAAATAACTATTAATAAATATATATATATATTATATAATATATATCCATAATATATAATATTATAATATAATATATATATATATATATATATATATTATATAATATATATTATATATATATATTAAATGCCCAATTACCTTGGTAACATATATATTTTGACCCGTAAATTATTTAGTAAAGAACTAGAACCATATAACCACATTAAAAAACTTTATATATATAATTATTGAGTATAAAAAATTGTACATTTTGTGCTTAAGTTTATTGAAAGGAGGAACCCATAAACCACAATTTATATATAATTATAATAATAATCAATAAAGTTTATTAGAGTAATAATTCCAGACAGTGAATGGCTGGATTTTAAGTCAAGAAGAGGAAACCATCCTACAGTTGGGATATATTTTAATATTTTAATTGTATAATATATGCTGAAAATATGACAGAAAGATATTAAAAACTATTTAAAAAGCCAAAAACTCATACATGTTAATGATAATGCTAACTTTACAAAGGAGACGGATCATTATTACTAAAGGAAAGAGTGGAAGGTTCTATCATTAAGATTGAAACCATAAAAACAGCAGGAAATCGATAATTACATTTGTGTTGAAACTAAATATACTATATTATAGTAATATAAATGTCTCAGTTTTAATAGTATTGTCACGTATATATATATTTGAGGTTTGAGGATTTCCTATTTTGATAATCAGATTAACGTTGATTTAATTAGTTTATTCATTTTAAAATCAATTAATAATATTTTTAGTTGATTGAGATAGTTTATTTATATATGGACGCTAAGTATATGATAAAAGATTTAATAAAATAGTGATATCATGAAGTCCGTAAATTGTATAAAATATGTTCAGATGAACTATCTCAGTTATCCTTAATGAGGGTTCATCTCACTTCAATAAAGGCAACGCCTACTATTTATACTCAGTAGAGATATATATATATATAAAAATATATATAGATCTAAATTTATATATATAATATATATATATATATATATATATTATATATATATATAATTTATATTATATATATATTGTGAATTATACTAAGCATAGCATTCCATTCTCTAACCGCATTTAATTTCATTTATAATTCATTTAATCCCTCATTAAGTGGTGTATTAACCTCAGAAATTATATTTTTTTTCGCAAAAACTTTTTCTATTTTTCTTTTACTACTACTACTACATCTTTAGTGTTTTGTCTACTCTCATTCTTTAAAGCTGATTAATCTTAACCACTCATCATTTACTTACTTTGCCAATTTGAAAATAAACGGCTCAATTCCAACAGGCAAATATAATTGAAGCACTCTAGGAATGGTAGCCTTTATGAAGAATACAATCAGAGATCACCTCTGTTAATTATCTGAGGTACTTATAGTTATCCATATGTTGTAATATAACATGAGAAGTTGGGAAATAGCAGGGAATAGATCCTGTGACTCATCTTCTTCATCTTAAGTGGAACTATATGCATATTACATATTTTTTTTCAGTGTCTATATTTATCTTATATATCTTGAATACACACAATCTCTATGCTTTACTCATTTCATTTCTGTTCTTAAATTATTCTTTGAATATTTTTTCTAATGATCTTTCTTAGAAGAAATTACCCATTTATTGATTTCTTTCCTAAATAAGGTACAGGAAAAATAGGTTATACTTCAAAGGCTTCCTTTGGAATTCTTCTCATCACACTCAATTTCCATTAATGCTAGCTCAACTTCATATTGCTCGCTTGTTCGAATATCCATTGTATAGATAGTATGAATCACTAATTAAAATCATGGGGTGTAGATTCCAATCAACATATATTTGTTATTATTCTCTATTATAATATTGAAAAGTGTGTGATCTATATAGGGATTATGGACTCCTTTATAATCACTCTCTCATTCCTCTACTAACTCTCAACGCCATTATTATTCTTTTTAAATCCTTTCGAACTGAAAAGGCCACACTTCACTAATTAATTTACTTTATTTTTATAATTACAAATTTAGATGAATATTTACCTTTAGTTTTTGATAATTTTTTTCCAGTTTATGTGCCTCCCTTCTTGTAACAAAATGGTCCTTGTCATCTGTCGTTTTAAGGTAATTCACAAAATGCCTTCTTAATTATATCTGTCAACCCAATATATATCAATGATCTCCAGGCTTTAAACTGTTATAGCTACTCATCTTTAATATAACTAATGTATACTCAAACCACTTAGGTAAAATGTACTTACTAGGAATCATACATCATAATTACCATTATCTATAACTTTATTCAACTTAACCTTTGATTTACAATACATTTCAAAATGCACTGTTATCAGCTGCATGTATCAGGCTTTTAAATTTGGCATAAGCCTCTGACCTTGTAATAACACAGTGGTGCATAAATATATATTAAAAATATCATATATATATATATAATATTAACTATATATATATTAATATATATATATATTAATTAAATTAAAAATATCTTATATTATGAATAGATTTATATCAAATATAGCTTTTAAGTTTCCTAAATAATAATATATATAATATATATATATATATATTATTATATATTATATATATATAGTGAAGTGTTGTGTGTGTTGTGCAAGTCGCGTCGTCGCTTCAGTGTGATTAGTGGGCTAAAATTAGGAGGAAAATGCTATTATGTCTTAGTATATCAAACACAATGTCAATTTTTACTATAATCCCCAGAATGCAAATAGAAGATTTTATTCGCGCAATATATTCGGAGAGCAGTAACTAAATGATCAATATGGCCTCCGTTCAATACTCGTAAATGACATTCAATTGGGGAAACCTGATCAAATGTTATCTGACGAGGGCATTCTCTCCTTTGCGAGCCGAGCACGAGCTACCCCTAAGAGAACCAGATCTCTAGTATTATCTTATCCCTGACCTCTCGTCAATCCGTCATCTCACTGAGACTACTCCAAGAGCCCACGCAGACTAACAATTAAAAGTCTCAGTCTGTGATTAATATAATTACTCTCAATTATTAACTTGGTTTGATATACAAATACCTTTTTGTTTATATTAAAAAATTGAGCTAATAGTTTTAAAAAAATGCTTGTACCTATCTAAAATAATTATATATATATTTAAGGTAATTAGAAAAATTGTCATTAAGATAAGCATCAATTTTTTTAATATTAATTTTTAATATTATAGAAAAAGAAAAGAATAGAAAAAATATATATTAATAAAACACCATATAAAAATATATAAAAATCAATACCACTAGTTGAGTTTTAAAACCATATATATTATATATAATATAAATATATAATATTATAATATTTATATATAATTTTATATATATATATAATATATTATTATATATTTAATATATTATATAGAATATTTCTCACTCATATAAATGGGTTAATATAAAATGATGCCCAAAATACCTTGTTTAAGTGTTTGTCCAAAGTAAGGGGGTTAAATGTATACTATTAATAAAATATAATAAATTAAATTAATTAAATAATTAAATATAATAAATAAATAATAATTATATATAATTAATATATTATATTATAAAATAAATTAAATAAATAATAATATTAATAATTTATAATAAATAAATTATATAATATTTAGTAATAAATAATAATATTGTTGAATTTTTCAGAGAAGCACTATACAGTGACCCGGGAATTTATATAATATTATATATTCAGGAAAATGAGTAATTATGCAATACCAGAAATTATCACTAATCCACATCTGAAAAATCTTTAATAATATATACATAATACATCAAACGTTTACGAGTGAGAAACTCATAAAACTATTTCACATGCCCGTCAAGTGAATATAATATATAATATGAATATAACAATTAATAAAATTAATAAAATTAAATAATAACTATTAATATAATATAAGTCAAAATAATCAGAAATACAAAAACAGTTCTTGAATATTGATAGACCATAAATAAATAATTATGAGCAATTCGATATATTAATAAAAATAGACAAATGTGGGATCGAGTATTTGAAACACTCTTATGATTCAGAGTATAAGCATTTTATACACCGCATTTGAATATATCGTACATCTTATATTGACTCGACTATAATACTAATGGACTATAATTTATTAGAAATATTAAATATAAAGATTAATAGTCCGCCTCACAATCATTAAAAAATTAAAGTATGAACAGTATAGAACACAATAAATAAAAATTAACTTAATATTAATAATTTATAAGGGTAACTAAAGAACTAAATGACATGGAACCCAACAGATACTATTGGCAACAACTATACACCCAGATGTTAAAACTGGAATTATTTCGTAATATAACATTCAGGATAGTATAATAAACTCAGGACAACAACATACACTTCTATGAAACGTGTAAGTTAAAACAAATGCAGAATTTAAAAGGATCACAAATACACTATTTAATATAATGAGGGTTTTATGAATGTTTATGGATAGAATAATGTTTCTACTAAAAATTTGTTAGGTGGTATATGGTATTGAGAATTATTACTTGGAGGCAGTATGTACTGAAGTTTATTAATAATTAATAAGGTGTGGAAGTCTAAAATGTGTGGTGAATGATTCTCATGTAATGGATTATAGAATGGGCTGGTTAGAATATTCCCACCTACAGGTTTTAGGTACGTGTTGATGAACTATACCTACCTGTGTTCATTTACGATCTCAAAATAGAATATTAGGACGCAAAAGTGCTACCAATATATAAATCAGGCATCACAGCTGTCACAAACGAAAATTATTTATATACTTATATAATAATAATAAATTATGAGGAACGAAAATAGACACTAGAGGTACGTTATTAATTTATGGTTTGCATATAAGAGAGTAAATTTATCTTAGCGCGAACAAGAAAAACCTAAATTAATATTCACTGGGGGTATAAAAAAGTCTCGTACAGTAAAGGAAGTTTAAGCTCATTTTTCGAGTTATATTTGATTTTGTGAATAATTATAAATGTTCTATTAAAAAAGGTAGTTTTTAAATATATAAACATATTATATTAAGTTTACATCTATGGTACTTGAGTGTAAAGTCACGGGCTAGATGTGTAACACGAATTGAAGAAAAATCATTTTATATTTAAAACTAATTTATTGAAAAAATATTATAACTTCTATTTAATAAGAAATATCCACCCAGAAAAATCAAGTATATTCTAATATATGCTAATATAAGTTGGAAAAGTAGGAAACTAGAAGATGATAGCTAACCCTAAGTTAATAATAAATAATAGTTTTTTAATGACTATTGCATTTATACTCTGAGAGGTAAATGTATGGCTAAAAAAATTTTAAATCCTTAGACTACCTGAAAAAGTCTTCTTTCGGTATATACCCACGAGCGTAAAGTTTAATTAAGATTTATATTATAATTATATAATAGGTATCCAATAAAATATGGCAAAATGTACCTAAATGCAACTCTGTTTTTCTAGTCTTTAAAACTAATAAAGTTAATCATTATATTTTATTTACAATTTGCTTTAAGATTAATTCAAATAAAAGGGTAAAATCTATTATAACTTTTGTATTGAAAAAAGTAAAAGGTTAAATCTATTACTGTAGTGGCACTTGAGGTTTGAAAGAGAAGGGGGACAATTTGTAACCAGACTTTCTTCTATAATAATGTATTTATTAAGTATGAATTAGCTAGGGTCGCGCTATTAAAGGGGTGAGTGATAACCATGGCCGGGAATTCAGGTTGTTAGATATATAAGGAGTATTATAATTAAAATAGAAAAATTATAAGGTATCATTGAGAAATAACATCATAATTAAAAGTCTTAAAATTTCTTATCTATTAAAGCCGTTAAAAATAGTGATTCAGTTGGTTAAATATTAATCAATCAAATAGATAGAAATAAAGCTCTATTGCCATCTTTTATCACGGGGCATATATATAAATTTGTTAATATAAATAAATACGATCTCTAACCAATGAAACTTGGACTAATATAAAACTTGTACGTAAAAGTAAATAGTACAATTAAGAGATTTTCTCTACTTGAATGATATTTATAGACAACTGAATTAACCTATTTTTACGGCTTGAATAGTAATCAGAATTTATAATTAAAGATCTTATATCTTACATAATGGCTACTCAAGATATTATCCTCTAATATAATTTATTTCTTTTATAATACTTATATAATATATAAATAAATCAGCGATTCTGGCTCATTAAGGGATACATATACTCACCTGCTTAGCGCGACCCTAGCTAATTCATACCTAAATCATTTTGAAAAAAGTCTGGTTACAAAATTGTCCCTTACAAAATTCAAACCAGTGCACTACAGAAAGATTTAATGTAAGGATGATATACTCTATTTTACTTTTTTCACAAAGATAAAGCTTTTACTCACTTTTTGATTATCTAAAAACTTCTAACCTCCATTTAAAAATTAAATATAATTAATTTAAACTTTTACAAAAGAAGAGGAGGAAGATGGCACTTATATACCATATTTTGGACCTATTAATTAAAAAATCCAATCCTGTCTTTACCGTGGGTGTATACATTAACCGAAAGAAGACTTTATTTATCATGAGAGGTCTTGAAGATTAAATTTTTTTTAGCCACATACCTCTCAAGTATATAAATTGCCAAATAGCATTAAAAATCTTTATTATATAACAGGGGCTATCATCTTGTTTTCTCATCAATGTTCACATAACTTATGCATATTAGAATTTTGATTTTCTCATGGTGAGATTTCCATTTAAAAGTAATTACTTTTCCAATTATTGCTTTTATTCTCGATAAGTTAATATAAATGATATTCTCATATAATATCGTGTTTTCATATATACAATCTAGTCCTTATAAATAGTGAGCTCAATTACCAACAGTAACCTAGATGTAAGTTATTCTAATATTATAAATATACTACCTTTTATTTATGATAGACTAATTATATATTTTCACTAAATAAATAACGAAAATAGTACGCTAACTTCCTACTTTGCTGACAGAGAAGTAACTATAATTCTACACACCCGCGCCAGCTAATATATGATCATAATTAATAGGGAGCTCATTGGTATATATTTATACTATGACATCTTTTGTCTTGACCGTTATATATTGTGCGGTCTCTCTTTAAATCCGCGAGTATTATTATGCGAATTACACTTACTCATTATAAGGATCCATAGAGTGTACCCTGTGAATGCATCTCTTGCCGCGAGATTACTCGCGTCAATATAATTTATATTATATATATCTCTACTCGCTCGCCAGACGTTAAGTCATGTTAGTATTGTCATTACCGGTCCGGTATATATTTGTCGCTCGGAGGCATAAAACCCTGTATGATCTTTACACTAATATTTAGCATTGTGATAGTTAGATTGAGACATCTATATTTAAGTAGGCGTACCGAGTGTTCTAACACAACACCCGTGTAACCTTATTAGGAAAACCTGGTTGATAGTCACCTAAGAAAGGATACATATCTCCAGCGATAATAATATTGAGAAGCGCTTAACCAATCAACAGCGCTATATTTAATTATAAAGTAACTCAGCATACTCCGGACAACAATGGAAAAGGATAAACGTTTATATGATATGTCTTAATGATATCCCTCACTCTTATTCTGTATGTTATCCAATGTTTCGCTAATAAACTTATTTAATAATATAATCATACTACTTTAGAAGGAACTTAAATAAGTAAATGCACCTCTTTAAATGGTGTTTATTTTTCTAATGTGTAACTCTTTCATTTTACGATATATCTGCAATAACCTTGTTATTAGTATAGCTTTAGCACGTTCTAGATATGACTACTGTGATATGTCCTCGAAGTTTACTCTACCATAATACCTGTAGATTGGAATGATAACTAAATGAGAATTTCGTGATACTAATAATACTGGACCATTCATTGTTTAATGGAGCTCTAAATGCATTTGGGTTACAGTTGACATTTAATATTGTAATGCGCCCTAAGTATTTGTGTATAATTCGGACATGTGGTCCTTGATCGCATGTCTGATATTTGTATGTGTCAATACTTGCGACATTCTATCATAGTGAGCCTCTAAAAGATTATATGTACTAAAATTAGAGTTAAATATTTTTAAATGGAGTCTATAAATGTTCACATTAGACCCTATATTTATTTCTTAAGGCCTAATGCATAGTTCTATTAGAGATTGAATCTATTTTGTAGGAGCTCGAGAGGCGAACGTTCGGTACTAATTTTCTGGAATTATTTTAATGAGCTTATCGACTTGGAATAGAAGATGATTAATTTTTCTTATTTTGAGTCGCTTTAATAATTCAATTCTTGGAGCATTCTTTGCATAAATAATAAAATGTCTTTAAGTACTCAAAAGATTCTGTAGATTATTATATGTTAAAATAATGAAGGACTAAAAAGTTCTCATTATTCTGTTTTGAGATAATAATGCTAATGTAATATATGATTTCTAAAATGACTAAATAACAGAAAACATTGTCAAATTATAAATGGATTGTAATTTCCTCTAAACCTTGCACCAGAAGGGATTATTCCAAAGAGGAAGTACAACTGTAAGTGATAGATGGTTTTTGAAGAACACAACCTGAAAAAAATGCACGCTCCTTTGTGTGGACTCTATATAGTTTTGATTAACATTGAGTGAGATAGTGAATGAGCTGCGTGAGGGTATGTTCTGTCATATTTGCATCGAGTAACAATGATAAGATGAGTAGTAAATGCTAGAAAAGTCTTGTCATTTATATATATATATATATGATATTAATATATTAAATATATATATATTATATAAAATATAATTATATATTTATATATATATATATATATTATATAAATATATAATATATATATATATAATTAAATATATATATCTATATATATTAATAATATATATAATATATTTATATATATAATATTTATATAATATATATATATTATATATAATATATATATTATTATATAATATAATATTAATATATATATATATTATTAATATATATAATATAATATTCCAGGGTGGAAAAAACATGTTTTTTATTTTTAAAAACCGAAACATATAAAAATAAAGTTTTTTTCATCAGTTAATTTTGTACTCAACTGTTACTCATTAAAATCAATAACTTATTTCATGATGTTTTTTTCTGAGCAGCATTAGTGGTGCATCCTATAAGAGTTTCCATATGTGTTCAACTACATTAGATTCTCATCACTTATATTGATTTGGAATCTTGTTAATTATTAATGCTGGAGATGTATCTTTATAGAGGCTATATTATGAATTTATAATAAATTGACAGTGGTTTATACTTACACTGACACCAATTGAATTACTCACGCCCATATAATATCATTTTTTTGTCATATATACATACTTAATCAATACTATTTGAGTAGATGAACGTCTTTCGAGAGAGTGGAGCTTTCAAATGATCTTGATTTTAGTCAGTGAAACTAGTCATTATTATGGGATGATGGTTGATAGTCAACAGTTAGTTGTCTTTCTTCATGTTTCTCCTCTTCAAGCTCTTTCCTTCTAATATATTCTAATATCATTCTATTAAAACTCTTCTTTTCATCTCAAATTTTCTATCTAATCGATCAGTAACAATTGACTCAACCCACATTAGAAATTTCAAAATAATTTTCTCGCCTAATTTTTTCATTTTAATTTGAACGAGTCAGACTAATCTGAATGCTTAATTTTAGCAGTGAGCAACGACCCTGTTATCCTCTACTAATGCTGGCAGAGTACTGTACAGCACCGAGCCACCATCCATTTTTTCGCACCGCATACAACATCTAGTATTTTATGCGTACACCACTCACTAGTTGGCAACTCACAACAATATACAATTAGTTTTTTTGTCTGTTGTAATTTTTTCGAACCAAAAATTTCAATGCGTACATCATCGCACTATGCACCGCACTACAATACACCACACCGAAATTATGTCCGGCACCACCCCGCAAATCACCGGATCATCTGCCACTTATATCCTATACGGATTAATAACTCCATATTGAATTAAAATGAATAAGTTAATATATCATATTAAATTTAATACAAAAAAAATTATCTTTCAAAAAGTTATTTTCCTAAAGAAGAATAAAAAATGTAAAATTCCCGACAGAGAGACTTGATATAGAGATAGAAAGAGATCTAACAAACGATAATATTAAGAAAAGAAAAAATAAAATTTTCTTTGTATAATTACCTTTGAAATGAGAATACTCTCATCTTACCCTCGATTGTTTTGAAATTTTAACTTTCCTGAATGAAAATTACGTATGTTAAATAAAAAATTATTTATAATATTTATTATATATTCATTTACTTCATATATATATTCATTTATTTATATATATATATATTTATAATATTTATATATATAATATATAATATATACTATATATATATAATTTATAATATAATATATCATATATATATATATATATAATATATTATATATATATATATATTAATTATTATTAATTATAAGTAATAGTGAGAGAGAGAGAGAAAGTATATAAATAGTGTATTGATAAAGAGAGAGATGATAGATGAAGAGAGAGAAGTAAGATAGATGAAGATAGAGAGAGAGAGAGAAGAGAGAGAGAGAGAGAGAGAGAGAGAGAGATAGATAGAGATGAGAGAGAGATGAATAGTAAGAGAGAGAGAGAGTAGTATGAGATTATTGAGATGAGTTCACATATATTCTGTATATAATAATATAATATAATATAATTATATTAATGGACGTTCTATATCTTGCAATCTGATATAATATTATTTCCTGATGATAATTTCTTAAAGTTTCAAATAGAGCTTTCTGGAAATAATTATATACCTATATATATATAGCGTGCCACTAAAAGATTTTCTTAAAAAACTTAAAACTTAACTTTTTTCATGAACTTGGAAAAATCTTATATTTGACCCTTAGAAAATTTTTCGAAATAAAATTAACTTATTTCAATATATTAGAACAATACCTATATAATATATATATATATATTTAATATATATAATATATATATATATATATATAAATATATATATAGAGAGAGAAGAGAGAGAGAGAGAGATAATAAGAGAGAGAATATGGGAGAGAGAGAGATAAGAGAGAGTAGACATAATAAAATAGAGAGAGATAGAGTAAGAGAGAGAGAGAATGAGAGAGAGTCATTATATATATTATCTATATAAGACTATATATATATATCATATATATACATCTATTATATATATTTATATATTATATATATATTATTAATAATATATATATTTATTATAATATATAATATAATATATATATAATATATATATATATCCTCATATAATCATAACATTACATATATATTGTATGAAGAATGGAAAAAGAATTGTATAGATGAGGAGAAGAATGGAAAGTAGTGATAGAGGATTGGTACAAATTGTGGAGAGTGGAGGCTGCACATAGGATATAATTCAGAAGTTAACATTAGGGGAACAAACGGAATCTTGGTCTTTAAGTTTTAAACATCTAATAATTGTTTAGAATACTAAACGAAACACTAGAGCGAGGAATCTCAAGTAGTGTTGGATCAGAATATTGATGATATTGAGCCTTCTGACTCCTTCAAATCCAGAAGACTTAACCTCACGATGTTGTTTCCATTCGAGACTCTATCGTATTATCTGAGGAGCGAATGAAGAATAATCAGGGCTCTTGTTCGAGGAGAATCGCTCTAGAGACACAGTAAATATGGAAGTTTTCGGGGAAAGATGAACTTTTTTCTTGTAGAAAATGACACTATGCAGTCATAAATGCTTAGCTGCTGAGTCACTGGAGGCCTGTGTAACACACTCACGGTGTATATGTGATAGTAGCGCGAACATTGATTATGAGATCGCCCACGAAAATGGATAATATTCAGTTCAACTGCCAGATGTGCAGCACTTGTGCGGCCTTTCTCTGTTGTTCTTACTTGTGCCAGCTCTCTGGCTCGGTGTTATATAATCATGTATTCTTAGATTGTGTCTAGGAATTCTTTAATTTCTATACTGCTGTTGTACATAGCAGGAGCAAGGACCTGCGTCGTAATAATGAGACAATCCCGAATCGGCGTTAGATTTGCGTCGAGTTCCAAGCGAGATCACGCTAGCGCGTAGTCCATTTCGCTTACCGGATACATGCTGTATACAGGACATCACACCTTATAATGCTCATACACTACAGTGAGTCGAGCTCACATCTTGAGTTGAGCGGATAAATCTGAGTATGAAATTAGGCCCTTCCACAATGGGTCGCAATCAAAAATCTGGTGAACATTATGCTGAAGTCCGTTAAGCACCGTCTGACTTATGAGGTAGAACTGTAAATATTCCATCTACTGCCTGTCATTCTCTAAGAAGCGGTCTATTCTCACCTCCTGTTGATGAGTAGAAGGTGAATATTGGAGTATAATGGCAGCTAGAAAAGGAATTCAGGAACACTCATCTAGTCAACAACTCGCGCGACATATACGTCCCTTATGCTGATAAGGAGGAGTTCAGGAGTAAGGTATCCGCACAATCTTCATGTTCTTTCGTGAAATAGCTGGTATAGAGAATCGGTGAATAATCGTTCTTTAGACACAATATATAGAAATTATAATAGCTAACACATTTGAGAGTATACCTCACTTGCACTAGATATGTGAAAGATGTAACTTCTTGAGTGCAGGAAATTGGATCATGTTTTCTGTTACTGCTCATATGATTGAATGGTAACCGTAAGTCGAGCAGCATATAGGGTGAAGCCGCTTCTTCTACTCTACATATAAAGCCCACTACACTCAATCGAGCAACGTCTGGAAGGAATCGAGTAAGTCCTCTGGCCTTTGATTGGTCCTACATTTGTGATACAAGGTGAGCATGCCATAGCGAGACAGTTAGTGCTAGTATGAGGAATGAACATTAAAGAGAGAAGAGCCAAGGAGAGATGACTTGTGCCATGATATACAGAGGATAGAAACTGGCTGCGCCACAAACCTATAGGCTATCAATATTCTCCTTGGCACACGTCTTCAGGGTCGTTCATAAGGAATGGGGCGCGAGGCGAGAGGTCCGAGGAGAATCTTGGGAGGGACAGGAGACAGAAGGGTAAACTACCCTAGTATAATGAGAATAAGACTAGGCGACGGATCAATGTTGAAGTAGGTGCCCTTTGAATCACTGCTCCATCAGTTGTCTCGCTCTGCGCATATACCATAGAGAGTGGACAATGTTGCTAGAGAAATGTCGTGAAATTCCCACCTCTTAAGTATATTGATACCTAATGTGAATGGAGATGTTTACGCATCCAGAGTAGACTGACAGGCTATCTGTTACTGATATATTATCATGTTGATCTTGCCTCTCACTCTTAATGCTAATAGCATGAAGCTAACGAAAATCATATTACATTAATAACTATAATAATATATATATATATATTATATACTTTCCAATTTAAAAAATTTGAAAATTCAATCAGAAAATTAAATTTATGCTAAGGGTTAGTAAAATCTTTGAAACAACTAATAAAACTCAATCTTGATACTATATTCTATAGTACCTATATATTTATTTGTGTATTATGAGAATACTATGGTTGTTTTTAATGTACCTATTCATATTAACTCTGCTTAACTTCAACTATCTACTTTGGCAATTAAAATTTCTTACCTATACACAACTAATATACTTCCTTGAAAACACATTAATAAATTCATTATACTAGATTAATACATTATAACTAACTGAGAGATTATGATATCATTATATAATCAAACACAAGTAGATATACATATATTTCTCTAATTATATAGAGATGTACTTTATGTTTCATTATCTAAATAAGTTTTTCTAGATTAATAATTGGAGTGTTTCCCATGAGTCTACTTACAGTGAGAACATGTTCTGTCACACCGTACACCACCTAGGTTGATGGCAAGTAGCTGCATGCATATGGGTGCAACTGCTTGCGCCCTTCTGTCCCAAGATATATCTTATTATCATAGATTATTCGAAAATGTAGATTCTGCCATTAGGCTTCTGACACAAGTTTATTTATAAATTCGTCACATCCTGATAAACGCCAGATCACGCCTCGTTAGGATCTAGTAACCTATTACCGCATCAGAAGATTTTAGACATATACTGAACTATCCTTAACATAACTCCTTTATTATTCATTAGCTAACTCCTTCACACAAATCATTATCTAATAGCAATTTACGAACTAACTTAATTATATATATAGAGCAAACACTTCATTCACCTTTATTTTATAATTTGATATTACATATTTATTGAACATTTAAGACAAATTATCTAAGCTTTTCCTACAGTCTAGTTTCTTTTTCTTTGAGGAGAGATCCTTTCATTCGATATTAATTAAGATATCAGAGACTCATTATTCATTTAATCTTTGGTCAAAATCTCTGACGCTCAGACTATTAATCAATGCTATGCTATTCATTTACATTGCAACTAACTACACTGGTAATAAATACTGGAACGATACTTAATATCTCATAATTATCTTACTTTATTTCAGCAACTATCTTTATGATTTGCAACAAATTAATCAATCCGCTATTATAATTTCTATTTACGAAGCATGTCAAGTAATAGTAACTTAAATTTATATTAAGATCCTGTTTTTTACAATTTATCTAATAAAAGCTTTATACCAGATGTGAAATTATATAGGGTAAGCCTTCTGGCCTTTCCCAACTGGAGGATATATATATATAATATTATATTTATTTATAATAAATAATATATATATTTAAATATATATATATATACATATAATTATATATATATATATCTATAACTATATTTAGCATATAATAATATTATATATAATATATATATTATATATATAATTATATATATATATATATTATATATATATATTAATATATATATATATATATAATATATATTATCATATTAATATATATATATATTAATATAATATATATATATTATAATAAATATTATAATTGAGAAAATACTCAAAGGTAGCCTTCCATATATTACTATTTATTAACACTATGTATATATTAATATATATTAGATAAATAAAAGTCTTTTGTAATTAGTAATTTGAATTCGAGGAACTCAAATTAAATGATAATGTATTATCCTTTAATTATATGTAAATATATAAATAGAGTTTGGGAAAAGAAAAACTGTTCAATATTTATATATATTTATATAATTCTTCCCTCTCAAATATTAATCATTTGAACTAAATACCTCATAAAAGTAGTTTATTCCACTATTTAAAATCTTAATAAAGCAATTTTCTAACTAATAAGAAAAATAATTATAAAAATTAATATGAAAAATTTATAAAGAAGTGAGAACCGGATACTTAATTATTCTATATAATGTTTTTATTTTATATAAGCATTTAA
>JABUQX010130509.1:42500-45000 GCA_015478945.1 Trachelipus rathkii
TAATAATAATAATAATAATAATAATAATAATAATAATAATAATAATAATAATTAAAGAAGCAAAAAAAAAGGGTAGAATCGATGGGTAAGATAAGCGAGTTTGTCTTGAGCTCTCTTCCTTTACCTTATTTTCTTAATCATTTTCTTTTTATATATTATCTCTTCAATTTCTTCCCTATTTCACAGCTTTAACTTTAACTTTCTCTTCCCCTATTTCATCTTATCTCTTCAATTATTTTAAACATGTTTATCTTATCTCTTCTCAAGTAATAATGTCTGTTTAATTTCATTATCCCTTCCACTATTATTAATTCTTCTTTCACTCACCTTCTCATTCACTATATTTTGAGTGTGTTATTCTTTTCATCCTCTTCGCCTTTTTTGTTTCATCATCCAAATTCATCCATTTGTTATTATCTTGTTACTTGAATATATTCTTGACCCTACATCAGAGGTGGGTCGGTCTTTCACTAACGGCACTTTAACAACGGATAATTTCAGAAACTGATAGATAGATCGAAGTTTTACAAAGATCAATAGTTCAGATTGACCTTCAAGTCACTCTGACTAATATCGTCTTTCTTTTGAGAGAACGGGTTTTGACATATATCTCGGACCGATATTTCAGATATTTTCACATGGTACCTAAAGGCACCACAAGTGACTGGAGACCCTGTGGGGACTTTAGGGCTCTTAATGCCTGCACAACACCGGACCGTTACCCGGTTCCCCATATCCAATCTTTCACATCACACTTAGATGGAGCAACCATCTTTTCGAAAGTTGATCTGGGGAGGGCATACCACCAGATCCCGGTAACGCCTGAGGACATTCTTAAGACGACAGTCATCACACCATTTGGCCTCTTCGAGTTTCTTAGGATACCATTTGGCTTCAGGAACGCAGCTCAAACCTTCCAGAGGTTCATCGAAACGGTTCTCCGCTGCCTTCCCTTCTGTTAGGTCTACCTCGATGACCTCCTCATTGCAGGTTGGTCTCCTGAGAAACATCAGGAGCACCTTAGAGCCGTATTCTCCCGTATTGGCATTCGTGTAAACCCGGAGAAGTGCATTCTCGTAGTTTCAACTCTCACTTTTCTTGGCAACAGGGTCTCTTCTGATAGCATCTGTCCTTTGGAAGATCGTGTAGCTGCTATCCGAGCATTTCATTTGCCGGACACCCAAAACCAGCTTCGGCAGTTCTTGGGGATGGTAAATTTTTACCATCTGTTTCTGCTGTCTGCAACCTAACTTCTTCGCAATCTCACGTCGCTTCGTCCGAAGTAGAGAGGAGCCTCAACTAAGGTTGAGTGGACGGACCAGGGCCGCTCTGCCTTCGATTCTACCATATAAGCCCTGGCTTTCGCAACTCTTCTAGTCTATCCACAGGACTTAGCACCCACCCGCCTTCAGGTAGATGCCTCCGATTTTGCCGTCGGGAGTGTCTTGCAGCAATACCTGAATGATTCGTGGGCACCTCTCTCATTCTTCTCTCGTTAGTTGCAGCCTGCTGAAATTCGATACAGCGCTCTCGATAGGGAACTTCTAGCAATTTACCTAGCAGTTCGCCACTTCTGATACTTCCTGGAGGATCGCAAATTTTACACCTTAACCGACCACAAGCCTATAACATTTGCGATGGCATCCCGACATGAACGGCATTCCGCCAGAGAAACTCGTCATTTGGAGTATATATATATGTATATATATATCTCGATTCACCACAGATATCCGGCACATCTCTGAAATAGACAACACAAACGTAGATGCCCTCTCACGCATCGAGGTTAACTCTCTTTTCGTTCTAGCAACTATCAATTACGAAGACATGGCAGTCAGTCAGGTATTTGAAGACCCGGCTCTTCCGCAGGATTTTTCACTCCAGCTACATTGGATCTTGGTTCCCGGCATTGAGAAGAATCTTCTTTTCGACATTTCCACTGGACATCCACGCCCGTACCTTCATCTTTTCGCAAACAGTTCTTTCGCAACCTACATTCACTTTCTCACCCCGGTATTGCGGCCTCACAGAAGCTAGACTCCTCTCTCTTCGTTTGGCCCAATGTTAATACCGATGTGAAACAGTGGCCTCGTGAATGTCTTTCTTGCCAGCATTCCGAGGTTCAAAGGCACACCAAAGCCCCTTTCGGCACCTTCTTGCCACCTGGGGAACGTTTCTAGAAAGGTTACATTGACGTAGTCGGTTTTCTTCCTCCTTCAGACGGTCACCGATACATTCTCACTTGTATCGATCGTTTCACACGTTGGACCGAAGGCATTCTTCTCTCTGTGGCTACAGCGGAACCCATAGTCAAAACTTTCATGACTCACTGGATTTCGTGTTTCGGTGTTCCACCCAATGTCGTCTCATATCATGGTAGACCCTTTGAATCTTTCCACTGGAGAGATTTGATACGTCTCCTTGGTGAGGAGAAGATTAACACAAAAAGCTTTCATCCAATTTCTAATGGGATTGTAAAACACTTTCACCGTCAGATTAA
>JABUQX010130509.1:57500-60000 GCA_015478945.1 Trachelipus rathkii
GTTGTGTCATTTAGTAATCCGTCAGCGCACCTCCACTTGAGAAAATTGTAGTCTATTAAAGGCTGCACCTTCCGCACCTATTCAGACCATCAAACCTCCGCTATCGCAAGTCTGGTGTCCGAAGTCCGCGCCTTCTGTACCAATAATGTGCGACTTCACAAAATGTTTTAATATTAAATACTAAATAGTATATATCCTTACAAAAGATTTATTTATAATTTATATGAAAAATTGAATGAATATTTACAAAATCTCAAGATTTCCTTCCTCCTCAATGTCTTCGTCAAAGAACAAGAGATCCATATTACCTTTCAAAAGATTTTGCTCAAAATTAAAAGCAGTCCTGGTGAGAGGAGTGGTGTTAGTTTGCTTCCAGCAGTCCATTGCTAATTTAAGGTCCTCACCAAATCATTCTGCCTCCTTCTGAAATTTTGACCTCTACCCTGCCCACCATATATGTCTATTTCTGTCAAGATTTAGTAGAATCCATAGTTTGATACCTGCAGAGTCGATGCTAATGCGTTACGTATCAGCTCGGTAGCTATATATATATTTATATATATATATATATATATATTATTATTATATATATATATATTATTGTTATTATTATTACAATTAATTATATATATATTATTATTATATTATTATATATATATATATATATATATATATATATATATATATATATATATATATATATATATATTATATTATTATATATTATATATATATATAGTTATATATATATATATATTATTATTATATATATATATATATATATTACATATTATTATTATATATTATTTATATTTATAAACCCAAATATATATTCATATATATATATATATATATATATATATATTATTATTATTGTTGTTATATTATTATATATATTATTATATATATATATATATATATATATATATATATATATATTATTATTATTATTATATTTATATATATATATATATATATATATATATATATATATATATATATATTATTATTATTTATATATATATATATATATATATTATACTATTTTATATATATATATATAGATTTAGATATTGCCTAGTTATTATAGCAATAATATAATTAATTAAAGTTATAGATGAAGGTAATAGCCATTCTTTCTAAAAAATCAATTTTATTCTTATTTATTATAAATGGTACCATTAAGGAAGTTGAGATTGGTTTTGAAGTTTAATTATTAAAAACAATAAGTCTTAGACTAAAAGTATAATTAGTTATAAACTTAAAATAAAAATTATATTTCTTTATTATAACCAATAAGAATTCTTAATAAGTAAACAATATTTTCATTTTTTTAAAAAGGTGCGGACCAAAAGAGCGGAAACTTTTTGATCCGCACGTGCAAGTCCGCTAATTTCCTGACGACTCCACATCTCCGCTAGTCCGCACCTATTCTGGTAGTCCGCTCGGAGCGGAATTAGGGAACTACGGACTAAAGAGCGGAAGTGCCCACACCTTTGATATATATATATATATATATATATATATATATATATATGTTATGCTATTACGAACACTCTTTTCATATATATTTATATATATATATATATATATATATATATATATATATATATATATATAAGTTATATATATATATATTGTTATTTATTTTATATATATATATATATCAGTGATGGGCGAATCCGGCAACTTTTGATTCGAATCCGAATCCGAATCCGTGTGTGTGAAAATGTTCGAATCCGAATCCGAATCCGAATCCAGCACCTTTGGATTCGAATCCGAATCCGAATCCGTGTGTGTGAAAATTCTCGAATCCGAATCCGAATCCGAATCCATGTAAAAAGCTTGAATCCGAATCCGAATCCGAATCCGGATTCGAATCCGAATCCGGATTCGAATCCTTCCAATGATTTTTTACAAAATTAAATACAACCAACCAAAATATGACATATTTCTTTTCAAATATTTATGGGATATATAAATAAAATTGTTTTTTCATTTTTAATTTTTTTTACTGATATACATATTTATTTCCATGTTAATTAAATAATTTCTATTAATAATAATATATATATATATATATATATATATATATTATATATATATATATATATAGATATATATATAAAAATAAATTATATATATATATAAAAAAATATATATATATATATATATATATATATATATATATATATATATGGGCGTCGTCAGGGGGGCGCAGGGGGGGGTTCTTGCTATGCAGAGAGTTTTGGAGTACAGCCCTACATCATATGGCTTCATTTCCTACGTACTAAAGGGAACAAACTATAATATATCAAAAGGAATGTCAGTTTGTGTAATTTTTCTATACTCTTTTAACGTTTAGTTAAAATTGGTAGTATCGTTAATTCGCTATACTAGATCCAAGACTTCTTAATTAGGCCTCGCCTACTTTTGCATAATATTTATATATATATATATATATAAAGTATATATATACTATATATATATATATATATAT
>JABUQX010130509.1:65000-69445 GCA_015478945.1 Trachelipus rathkii
TGTTGGATATCTATTAATTATGGATTAGTTCTTTGAACAAATTTTCAAAAAATTTTGAAATTCTTTAAAAATTCTTTTGAGTATACAAAACATTTATCTAAAAAAGATGTATCTCGCCCGACTATACAAGCCCTGAAAATTTGATGTTGATCGGACAAGTAGGAAAAAAAGTATCTCAATATTTCACTTTTTCAAACGTTTGAATTTTCGGAAAAGTGAAATTTTCTACTCATCCGATCAACATAAAATTTTTAGGGCTTGTATAATCGGGCGAGATGCATCTTTTTACTTCGATAATTTTTTTGTATACTCAAAAACATGGTTTCCAAATTTTTTTTTTTTTAAATTTGTTCCAAGAACAAATCCAAAGCTATTGCATATACAAAGAAATGATTTGGTATAAATGTATCTCTCTCGATTATATATATGCCCTGAAAATTTCATCCACTTCGCCCGAACAAGAAAAAAATTATCGCAATTTTTCATTTTAAAATCCAAAAAAAGTGGTTTAGAAATTGGACAACGCTGAGCACAAAACTCAAAAAATCGAAAAAGTACTTCATGACTTTTGTAGGTAATGGTCCCATCTATGCATATTTCAAGTTTGAAGTCATTTCGAAAAAAAATTCTGGGAGTTGATACGAAAAATGTCAAAAACATGGGTTTTGAAAAACTGAATATTCTGAAAGAATGACTACAGACACAGAAAAACACCAGAAAACAACGTTTTAGAGGGCAAAAAATCTACAGTTTGGTGTTTATAGGTTCAAAATCGGCTGATAATTCCGAATTTTATGTCCATTTTTAGGGGGATGAAAATTCGGGCGTAGCACGAGCCCAATATTGGACCCTGTCCTTATTAACATATTCTCTATAAATTATTAGTTTTTCCAATGTTTCAGGAGTAACTATTTCTCCTATGGCGTTATGATTAGCCAAAAATAATAGAAATATGCATCTTGATTGGCTCCTACAGCACTCCTGTGGTTGGCTCCTAAATAGTGATGCAATTTTATTTTAAGTTTTCGTTTTTTTTGACATCCTGTAGAAACAAGAAATAGACTCGGATTCGAATCCGGATTCGGAATCGAGCTCCGAATCCGAATCCGTATGTGTAAAAATGCTCGAATCCGAATCCGAATCCGAATCCAGCACCTTGGATTCGAATCCGAATCCGAATCCGTGTGTGTGGAAAGGCTCGAATCCGAATCCGAATCCGAATCCAGCACCTTCGGATTCGAATCCGAATCCGAATCCGAATCCAGCACCTTCGGATTCGAATCCGAATCCGGATTCGGATTCGCCCATCACTGATATATATATATATATATATATATATATATATATATAACATATATATATATATATATATATATATATATATATATATATATATATATATATATATATATATATATATATATATATATATATATATATATATATATATATATATATATATATATATATATATATATATAATTTAAATACTTGAGTCAATTAATTAATTAATTTTTTTATTTGAACCGTTTTCTATTGTTAATTCTATGACTAACTTTAATTTTAATAATATTTCAAGCTACTTTTTATTTTTTCTTTATAATTCTAAAGTATTTTAGTAATATTTTTATTATTTTATTTGTTTTATTAAATATTTTTGTTATAAAATATTATTTATTATGTATAGTATTTAAACATTTTTATTTATAAACATAGTATTTATAAATAATTTTATACTCTAAATTCACTAATATGATATCCGCCAATTGCTTTGGGCACGGGTTAGTCCTATTTTTAATGTGTTAAAAGCGTTATTTAAATAGCGGCTATTCTTCCCTTTTTCTTTTCAATTTTGCATAATCTTATATATTTATTATGTAATAATTTCATTTATTTGACCAACTTTCGCAAAAAAAATAAGAGAATATTATCGTAACATTATGAAATTTGCAAAAATAGATAGTTTCTAAAATGTCAACTCGTGCTGAGCACGAGTAGCACGAGTGAAAGTGTCTCTTCTTATATATATATATATATATATATATATATATATATATATATATATATATATATAAAGATATATATTTATATATATATATATATATATATATATATATATATATATATATATATATATATATATATATATATATATATCCTGCCAAGGCATATAAAGTGGCGTGATGGGAGTGACTGTAGTCATTAATTACGGTCCAACTCGTGCAACGAACTAATTTCAATATTTTTTCAAATTGATTTCCTACATTTCTTCTTTCATTCTTTCTTTCTTTCTTTTCATAAAGGGGAAAAATTATTTATATGTTTATTAAGGCGAAAATAAATTGGTTGGATCGTAATTTTCATTCAATGAAAAATAAATGACTCAAAATGACTTTTATAAATTTACAAATGTATTGATTTCGCTTTTATTATTATGGTGACAAGCCACGGAATGTGTAGAGGAACTCGCTGAATAAAACATGCACCTTACGCTTTTAATAAACGGACGAACTTTAACGATCTCTTTTTTGGCCGAAATTTTAAGAATAACGTTTTTCAATGCTAACGAATGAAAGGTACACAAAGTAGTCTCTCTCTCTCTCTCTCTCTCTCTCTCTCTCTCTCTCTCTCTCTCTCTCTCTCTCTCTCTCTCTCTCTCTCTCTCTCTCTTCTTCTTCTTCTTCTTCTTCTTCTTCTTCTTCTTTTTCTTCTTCTTCTTCTTCTTTTCTTCTTCTTCTTCTTCTTCCTTCTTCTTCTTCTTCTTCTTCTTCTTCTTCTTCTTCTTCTTTTTCTTCTCTCTCTCTCTCTCTCTCAAAAAAAAAAATCCTCTTCTTCTTTCTTCTTCTTCTTCTTCTTCTTCTTCTTCTTTTTCTTCTTCTTCCTCCTCCTAGTTCTCTCTCTCTCTCTCTCTCTCTCTCTCTCTCTCTCTCTCTCTCTCTCTCTCTCTCTCTCTCTCTCTCTCTCTCTCTCTCTCTCTCTCTCTCTCTCTCTCTCTCTCTCTCTCTCCTAAATTTTTTCCATCTCTTCCTACATTTATTGCGCAACCTTTCAATTCTTTCTTCTCTTTCCCTTTATAAATTTGTTTTTTTCCCTCTCTTTCCTTCTCTCCCTTTCTCCTCCTCTCTCTCTCCCTCTCAAATTCTATATTCATTTCCCCTTCTCTCCCCTTTCCTTTTCATTCTGGTCTTTCCACAATACATAGTTCTTTCTTACCATAAAATCACTCACTTTTCAGAAAGATCAACAGTTTGTTTCAAGACCATTTTTTGTGTTTATTTTTAAACACTTTTTCAACTTTATATTCTTATACTTTATGGAATTATGGATAAATAATTAAGGAAAATTCATTATTCTTTGTAGTTAATATATATATATATATATATATATATATATATATATATATATATATATATATAAATATATAGTATATATATATATATATATATATAAAAAAAAATATATTTTTTTTTATATTTATATATATATATATATATATATATATATATATATATATATATATATATATATATATATATATATATATATATATATATATATATATATATAAATTGAAACAAATGATTGAGAAAATGAGAGAGATGAAGAATAAATTGTATTTAGGTTTTACGGATTTGCAACAGGCGTATGATAGGATTAATAGGCAGATGTTAGTGATATATGGTGTTGGTGGTAGGCTTCTGAATAGCATAAAAAGTATGCATGACGTTAGTGAAGAGTGTGCAAGAATAAATGAAGTCGAAAGTGATTGGTTTAATATTAATATCGGAGTGAGGCAGGGATGTGTTATGTATCCTGGGTTATTCAATTTGTATATGAATGGGGTTATAAAAGAATTAGAGGTGGAAGTGGCAAGGGATGGTGTTGGAATGATGGAGAATGGAAGATAATGGAGGGTGCCCTATCTATTATATGCAGATGATTTGGTTTTGTTTGGCAAATCTGAAGAGGGTTTGAGAGGATTGGTAAAGAGATCTGGTAGTGTGTGTAAAAGGAGAGGTTTGAAAGTAAACGCAGATAAAAGTAAGGTTATGGTTTTGAGTGAGGACAGTCTTCTGTGTGAAGTTATACTAGATGATGAGCAGCTGGGACAAGTATCTGAGTTTAAATATTTAGGATATATGTTGGATGAAAAGGGAACGGATGATGCAGAGTGTAGAAAAGTTGTGAATTTGTAGAAGGTATTATACCCAAACGTTATGAGATTGTTGGAGGTTTAGTCTTGAGTGCCAGATCTTGCAGCAGCATGTTGTCACTCAGGCATTATGGAGATAGTGTAGTGAGAATAAGGTCCTGAATACTATACAGATTCAAAGTACAAATAGTTCAGATGGGCACTGGGGGCGTGTTAGGTGGGAGAAGAATTGATAAAATAAGGAATGGAACGTATTAAAGAGTTGTGTAGTGTAAAGAAAGGAGTAAATGAG
>JABUQX010130510.1:0-2500 GCA_015478945.1 Trachelipus rathkii
TTATATTAATAATAATAATAATTTAATATATATATAATATATATGATATAAATATATTAATAATTAATAATAATAATTATCATTATAATTAATAATATTATTAATTAATAATAATATTGAAAGCAAATATTTTTCAGAAAGACAAACTTTTCAAAATCAATTCTATAGAACATCACTCTAGACCTCATTTAAACTTTCCTTTTGAGTTGTACCCTGACACTGTCCATCACGAGCTTCCCTCCTGTGTGCTACGTAAAATGCCTCGATACTATATTAATATACGCTTGTTTTTTTAGACATAAGATTTGAGTAGTTGACTCGTATCATATATTAAATTCATGCTTGTGATATTGTATTTATTTTATTTTTTTTTGTTCACTCATAATTATTTATAGTTCACGCTTTAAAATATAGACATTGTGAGGCACCTTGACTATAGGGGTTAATAAATTGTTATACTATTTTATATATATATATTATATATATATTTACTTATATTATCTTTTAAACTCTTCATATTTAACTATCTTGCATATTTATAAAGTATTTTATTTTATAGAGTTTATTTTGGCTATTATTTTTATATATATATATTACATTTTTTAATACAATAAAAGAAACTCATTCTTTTATATAATATACTATAATAATACATAATTATGATTCACTTATAGGCATAGGGTATATATATATATAAGTCTTTATATTCTCACTATTTTTATTCATGGTAGATATAATTAAGTTTCTACTATTAGTATCTATTTGTTATTACTACTTATATATACTTTCTATTACTGGATTTATCTCTGGATAATTCTATATATATATGCTTATGGAGACGTTCGTATATATCATTAACTAATATTATTATATACTAATAAATAATATATACTAATATATAATATATTATATTATATATATATATATATATCATATATATATATATTATTACTATATATAACTTATATATTATATATATATTATATATTTTATATACTATAAATTAGTTTAACCTAGGTTTCCTTTCTGTATATTCTAATCTCAGTGTTCATTCTAAGATATGAGGATAATATTGGATGACCAGTAAACAATGCACATGAAAAACAAATTTATATAATATAAGTATATTATTAAGAAGCATATATCTTAATTAAAAGGAAAGGCTACCCTCTGTACTATCTACACCTCCAATTCCAACACAATAAATTCCACCGTATTCGTTCAACCAAGAACGAGACATAAAACAAAAAGTTAAATCTACTGCTCTCGAAGAGCCGACAGTTTTTTATGCTTCTTCTTTACCTCCCCTAGCTTCAATACGTGAAATAAAAGTGAATCATTAGACATTTTTTTAATTAGAAATATGTCATATTAAACACACAATTGGTCTACATAATTTTTTGAAAACTCTAAGCATGCTACACTATTTTATCTTACCAGAATTAATATATATCACTATATTTTAGTTCTATCATATATTAATATATATTCATATATATTTATATCAAATTAATTTTATCAGGGTATTATAAGGTATATATCATATATATATATATATATCACAAATATTATTTCTTAATCTATAATATATATATTATACGTTTATATATATATATGGATTGTAAACTCATAATGGCCTTCCATATATATATACTATTATATACAAAATTATTATATCATTACTTCAGGTATATATATATTAATTAGAATTATATTATATAATTCAAGTCATATTTTTATAACATAATATATCAATACTTATATATATATATTATTTACCATATAGTATATATATATACTTCCAAATTCTTATTTCTTTTATATTATGTATTTATATCTATAGCTTTTATATTATTTAATAATACTAATAACTATACATATATATATCTATATATATATATATAATTTATTTATCATATTTATAATTTATTAACTTTATATATATATATATATATATATATATACTTATATATATTATATATAACTATTATATTATTATCTATATACTATTAATATATCTATAGTTATTATACTATTAGTTATATCACTATTATTATATTATATATATATTATAATATATACTATTAATATATACTTATATATATATATTTACTATTATTATTATACTATATATATATTATTATCTAGTATATATTATATATTATAAATATATATATATATATAATCACTATATACTATACATTTTAGATAATAATATAACTATATGAATATCAAATAATACTTTTGTTATTTATACATATATATATATAGTAGTCTATTGATGATATTATTCATTGTATATTTTCTAAGAATAATATAATACTATTATATATACTGATTTTTATTTCATGAACAGTATATTATATATTATATATACTATTTATATTATAATTACTATATATATATATTATATATTTTTGCCCTATATTCTTCCGGCTAATAGCTTACGACCCGATGACAGTTAGAGGTCATCCGCACGCTCTACTTGAAATAGTATATA
>JABUQX010130510.1:5000-31774 GCA_015478945.1 Trachelipus rathkii
GGGCAAGAGTATATCGAAAGCGAACAGGCCGAGTGGAGAGAGAGATGAAGAGGATAGAGAGGAGAGAGAGAGTGAGAGAGAGAGAGGAGAAGAGAGAGAGAGAGAACGTAGAGTGAGAGAGGAGAATATCGAGGAATCGAGTGGTATAATGTTGACAGGAGAGGAGGGAGAGAAAGTGGAGAAGCTTAGAGTGAGATGAAAGAGTAAGGGAGTATGGTAGACAAGAGAAGAAAGTAGACAATATAGAAATTAGTTCGAATTGAATAGAGAAAGAGAGGAATGAAATGGTAAATGTGTGAAGGAGGACGATAAGAGAGAAAGAGAGAGAGAGGGAGAGGATTTGAGGAACAGAAGAGAGAGAGACGAGGAGAGAGAGAGAGAGAGATTGAGAGAGAGAGAGAGAGAGAGAGAGCAGAGAGAGAGAGAGAGAGACGCACGAGATAAGAGAGGAGAGAGAGAGAAGGTTAGTGGATGAATAGTAGAGAAAAAAAAGAGAAATGAGTGGTAAAAGTGAGAGTAGCAGAGAGAGAGAGAGTGAGATGGAGAGAGAGGAGAGAGAGAGAGAGAGAGAAAGAGGAGAGAGATAGAAGAGAAAGAGAGAAGAGAGAGAGAGAGAGGAGAGAGAGAGAGAGAGAGAGAGGAGAGAGAGAGAGGGCTAATAAAATGATCTCGGGATGAGAAAAGTAAGGAATGAGTGGTAAAGTGAGTAGAGAGAGAGAGAGAGAGAGAGAGACGAGAGTGAGAGAGAGAGAGAGAGAGGAGGAGAGAGAGAGAGAGGTTAGTCTGAATGTAAGAGTAAGAAGAGGAAATGAGTGGTGAAGTGCTAGAGAAGAGGGCACGAGAGAGAGAGAGAGAGAGAAGAGTAGAGAGACGGGGATGAGAGAGAGAAGAGAGAGAGAGAGAGAGAGAAGACAGAGAGAGAGAGAAGACAGAGAGAGAGAGAGTACAGAGAGAGACACGAGAGCACGAGATCATGTCATAGAGAGAGAGAGAGAGAGAGAGAGGAGAGAGAGAGAGAGAGAGAGAGAGAGAGAGAGAGAGAGAGTTTTAAAAAGGGGAAAAATAAATTCACGAGTTATAATTACACGGGATTTATAACCATATATGAACTATTTTATAAAACAATATTAGAAAAAAGTTTTTCTTTCTTCCATTCATCTTCTTTTCTATACATTTCTTTTTCTATTAAGAAGAAGTTTATCTATTTTTCTAGATTTCCTTTTATCCAATAAAAGGATTGAATTGGTTCATTTGAAAATATTTGTTTAATTAAAAGACTTTGATTCTCATTTGTCATATGGAATTAAGAGTAAAACTTATCTCTTCTGCTTTCTTTTTTCTCTTTCTCCTCCCTTTTCCTCGTTTTCCTTTATTACTCTTCCTTTATCTATCTCGCGATTCGTTTCTTTTCCTTTCTAATACACATCTTTCTTTCTTCTCTTTTTCTTTCCATACAATGATTTTTTTGCATCGGTTTTTATGTACAAATCCTTTTTTCATAAAGTAATCCTCTCTCTTCCTCGTTTCTCTCTATCTCCTCTTCTCTCCTCTCTCTTCTTTTCTCTTCTCTCTCTCTCTCCCTCTCTCTCTCTCCTCTCTTTCTTCTCTCTCTCTCTCTGCTCTATCTAATCTATCTCATGCTTTTTACCCTACCTATTCAGTCCTTTTTCCTTTAATCTTTTTTATTTCTGTCCATTTTCTTAAAAGATATTTGAAGATCTAATTTATTCTATTCCTGAGGTTATTATTAAACAGACCATCCTAACTTTTTTTCTTTTATGAACCTTAATATTTGTTAAATATTCCTGGACTGCTTACGAATATAGAAGCTAAGTATAGTAGATAGAAGAAGAAGAGAAAGAAGAAGAAGAAGAAGAAAGCACCATCTAAGAAGAAGAATAAGAAGAAGAAGTAAGAGAAGAAGAAGAAGAAGAACGAAGAGAAGAAAGATGAAGATGTAAGCTATCCAGAAGTTCCAATAAACAAGAAGGAGTAGAAGAAGAAGCATAGTTAAGTAATATGCAAAAAGTTTGCAGAAAAAGTAGCAATAGAAGGAAGAAAGAACAAGTGAATTAAGAAGAAGAAGAAGAAAGAAGTAAGAAGAAAGAAGAAGATAGAAGAAGAAGAAGAAGAACGATAATAAGAGAGAAGATAAGAGAAGAGAAGAAAGAAGAACACAACAATACCACAACACACAAAACAACAACCAACAACAACAACAACACAACAACAACAACAACACACCATTTCACACATCAACAACAAACAATAACCAGCAACAACATATCTAATATAAGGATACACAATATAATAAATATCTAGCAATATTAACGCTTCTATATGATCAGACGTAAAAAAAATCTCATAAATATAATAAATAGTATAACTATAAAAAATAATATAACAACAAGAGAGGAAGTTTTAATATAACTTCTCTTGTATATTTATTTTTCTAAATTAAGTTATCTAATTAATGTTTTGCACATTTTAAAACTTGAACAACATATCTTTTATTTAATAAATTGGAAACCTTATTTCGGAACTTCTCGACCAAGAGCTCACGATTAAACTCAATCTTTGAGAGAAGTGAAAATAGATGTTGTTCAACTTCCAAAACTAAAATTGACAATACACAACACCAATATATATATATATATTATCTCATATTCTTATAATAATTTATATATAATATATATATTATATTTATTATATATATATTATACTTTATATATATATATATTAATATTAATATATATTAATATTACTATATCTAATTTAAATATTTTTATATACTATTTATATTTATATATACTATATTATATTATTTATTATATATATTTACGTGTGTGGTGGTGACAACTGTAAAAAAAAAAAAAAAAAATATATAATATTTATATATATATTTATTTATATATATTATATTATATATATTATATAATATATTATATTATATTTTAATATATTATTCACTATATTTTACTTTATCTTAATATATATATATTACTTTATTATTTTATATTATGTATTATATATATTAGCTGTATATATTATATATAAGTATATATGATATAATTATTATCTATCTTTTATTGAGCTAAATTCTATCATTTGTTATATATATATATAACCTAGGCGTTGGAGAGGAATTATGTTTATAAATTTTGCTCTTATTATATTATTTACTTATATAATTTCCATACATATTAATATTAAATAATTATATATATTTTCATTACTATAACTATATAACTACTAGTGGTGGTGGGTTTATGAGATCTCCCGACTCTTCTGCTTCACGGGCAGTTTATTGGCATTGTATATGCTTTTTTTGACCTGCTTGTATGCTTTTTATTTTCATAAACCCTTCCGGTAAGAGTTGTGCGTGCTCTCGGTTGTTGTCTACGGAATTAGAACTATAACTTCGTCACTATTAGTACGCTTCCCCTATTGTCTTTTGGCACATATGACCATCTCTCATGTGCATGAGGGTCTTCGGAAGCCTCCCTTTATTTTTCTCAAAGTTTGGCCCTTGAATATTCGTCGGTTTTGCATCTTAAATTAGTGCGGAGAGCGCTTGGATACCTCGGAGTAACTCTCCTAAGGAGTGAAACTATTATGAGCCATCTGCATATCACTTAAAGGTGAATGTTGAGAGGCGATAGCTTATAAGGGAATGATTAATCTATTTTGTTACTTACCATACTCCAGGTCACCACAACTCTGATGCCTCCTCTTTCCGAGCCTTTGGTAGGTACATTATGTCCCTGTAGCGAAATGAAGGTTAGTCTTTGTGTAGGTGCTCGGCCTGTATAGATTCTGTCTAATACTTATCTTCATCCACTTCGCTACGTTACTACACTTTGTCCGACTAACTCTTCATCATCGGAGGGGACAACACCTCACACCTCACACACCCATACCCACGCGCGTACAACACGGCTGTATATATATTAATACTATATATTATCACATAATATGGTAAATATACATCATTTACAACTTTCGGGCGCCGCATCAATCCTCGATGGTTGAGACCTATGTGTACACACACAATTCATCTCTTTAAACTCCCCCATAGACACTTACATTCTACAACACGCATCGAGCAACGCACAGCCATAGAATGATCACTGCTAACTCAACGGTGCTGCATTGAAATTCCTCATTATGCGTATAAAACAAGGAGCTTCCCGTGTACCTATTCACCTTCTTTCTCCTCTTAAATGCTAGTTTCTATTGTATTCGTCACTGATCGCCACCACATCAGATATTTTCGATGCCTCAGCTTTGAATGCCACTACACTTGATGCTCTCCAAGCTAGAAAATAAAACTGAGACGCTTTGAGAGATGCCGACTTGGTCAAATTGTTGATTGTTGGCACCATATTATTGTGTTGGTATCCACAGACCCTTTTGAATGGTTGGCCTATTCTTGATAATGGTTCATCTTTTGAATTGCTCAACTTTGGATGATGGCCACTCTTTAGAATAATAGACATTATCGATGGAGTTAGCATATTGATTGTGACTCTAGATTTTTTGATGAGCGTCTCAACTTCTGATGGTTTCCAAGTTCAGCCGTAAGGAGTGTCTAGGAGTGTTCTTAATTAGTGTTCTATGAGCGTATTAAATGGAGTTGACAACAGAGTTAGAGGTAGGCAAGAGGTGTGAGGGATAAGTGCAGTTGACATATAATATTGAAAAAAGGTTTGACAACAAGTTGAGTGCTTCACTTAGCCAAAGCACAAGAGATAAGTACAAAAACAAATTTGTTGTCTAATCGTGAGTGTCTCAGACTTAACCTTTTTCAAAGCCTTTTCTAGCCTCCGACCACATGAGTCCTAGAATAGCCACTGGGAGGGAGGTGTGCTCACCTCCTTCGCTATGGTTATATAAAGCTGGTATTTAGGAGGAATGAATTGGGTGTATAGGGGCACTATGATGCTTTTACTATCGCGCTCTCATTCAATATTTCTAACACTTAAAGCGCAGCGACAGAAATAATACACTGTTAATAGGGAGAGGAATGTAGCATAACATATTTGAGGGCAGTGACGCAAAACGTTTCCGACGCATACCCGACGATCCGACAAGGCTCCGAGGATTAACTCACTATCACCAGAAGAATGATCCGAGCTCGAGCTGTTGGGCAACCCGCGCAGAGGACGCACATATTACCGCGTAACCGCCGCGAGCTCGGTAGTAACCTCTGGAGATCCAGGCGCAATATTTTCTCCGCGTTAAGCTCCAGGCCGTCTACAGCGGCGCCTCTTAGTTTGCTCAACGAAGGGTCAGTAATAATAGCTCAGGCGCAAATAACTTTCTCCACTGGCTGACGAAAAAAAGATGTATCAAAATAAGTTGGTTATTGAGTATTTATTCCCATTAGAGGAAATCACTTATTCTTCTTCGAAGTATTATTTCTAATATATATACAATATAATATATAACACATAATCGCATTTTTATATATATATATTATGACTCTGTATCTTGTGTATATCTTTTTAAATTAAAATATACTTTACATACCTAAGCAGTGAAATGCGTAAATCAATAGAGGTGGTGCTGATATTCTTCAATCAGTCACCAAATTGTAGGGCAGGATGATATAGTTGAGCAACTTGTGATTTACACGGTTTTACTGCTTTCACACCACTCATAAATCGCAATTTACTTGGACATATTAAGCACTCAATAGTTGTTGTAAGACTTAATGATCATAATCGATTAACAGTAAGCTAAAAAGGCAGTAAATCAGTAAGTCAGTAGAGGTGTTACCTAGCAACAAGGAATTAGTATGCTTTTGCTTTACCTGCCTTTACTGCTTTAACTCATATGCTTTACTGCTTTAACTCATATATTTATTAACATTAAACATAAGTGGGTTATAACCTTAAAGTCACAAGTAAATGTGTTCAGTACAAATCAATAGAGGGTGACTACCGCAAAATCCTAACTACATTACTGATAGCAACACACACACGGCGATATTAGTATCAGAGTGCTCCTCTCTGTAATCATCTACTAACTCGGTTTTTAAACTGCATTACATTAACATTGAACCTTCGAGCTGTCCTTAAATAAAAATGTCAATAAATCGAAGACTAATAAAGAAACTTCAAAGGAAATTATTGCTAATGATCACGAGTCATATTAAAAAAAGATGCAAAACACTTTTTTATATCTTTATATTATAGTTTCATAAATACATTAGTTTGATACATCGAACTTTATATTCCTATGTTTTAATATTATAATAATATATTTAATTTTATATAATATTTTATTAGTTATTTCATGTATCATTTTTTTATTCCATTTTTAATAAGGGAATTAATACAAATGATGTTTATTGATTATTATATTTTTGTTATTAACTGCCTTGTTATCCACTCTCTTAATAATAGAGTAATGTATAGAAAAACACACCGCATAGTTGTTATAATAAACTTTTATTTTAATAAAATTAGATAATCTCCCGATTCTTATTACTAAAACCTATATGATATATATAATATATAGTATAATATAGTAGTATTAGGTATTATTATGGTCATAAATATATAATATAAGATAATTTAGTTATAAATTATATACTCAATTATAGATCACAAAAGCATACTAAAGTCTGTATTATTATTATATGAGCCTGGATTAATTGAAAATATAAAGTATTATAAAAGTGTAAAGATTTTTTATAATTCATAATATTATTTATTAATATATTATATATTATCGAGTTTTAAAGGGCATAGTAAAATCCGAGTTTTTCAGTTCTCCACAAGCATTTATTACATAATTATTCGATAACACTATAATATATAGATCATTATGTAACACGCTCAATAATTTTAAGCAGTCACATAAAGATAATCTTATATCAAGTATATAAAACATACATTTTTAAAAAGTCATGAGTATATGAAGGATAAAGAATACATAGACCTCCACATATAATCGACAAAAATAAGACAGTGGTTGTGTTTGATCGGGGGTAATGACATTAGTTTTTAACCCACCAACTTACATTATTATAAAAATTTCAAAAACACGCAGACTTGCTCGCATATAAATGATTTCTCCGATTCTTTTGTCACTTTTCAATGATAACTCCATTTAGGTGGTGAACAGCATCGTTTTTTTGGAGCACTTCCATAATAACGGAGAAAAATCCGCACCACATGTCGTCTGTTGTAGAAGATGATGTTGATCGAGGCACGATGTATTGAATACTGAGGGCAAAGGTATTAGCCACTTCTCCAACTTTACGAGTTTATTTCGTTAATAAGCGAACACACACACCCATAAAATATAAGAGCGATGAATCACACATGAATTTTTTAAACATACAGAAGGAATTTTTGATTATCCTCTTCATCGACATATCTTATATGAATTACACACGTACAAGTCTCTAGTCAAGTCTCATCAATAAGTTGATGGATGCTCAAGATAGACCACTAACATAGTTAAGTAGATATGTGTGAAGTTTGATTGGTAGACTTGATCACCACAAAATGTAGAGATGTACTTAGTCACTAAGGTGCCCTTTCTCAAATGGTTTAAAAGAATTATGTATTAGCATACGATATATGCGCTGATAAGGCTATGGCTGTGGATATCAGTAAATGAGGCAGGTATAAAACTTAGGCTAATTTTTTTGCGTATTCTTAAGATTTGAGAGAGAGCACTGATTCCTTATCTATCCTATTTCGTAAGAAAGCAGGTATGTTGAGGAGTTCTAATTAAAGTGCACAGTAAAGAGGCCGTTGTTTACTCTAGGGAGGTAAAGCGAGCCACGTTGGTATTACATCTATTTTTATATACATACAACTGTTTCTCTCTGTTAAGAGGTATATGTTCCATTCATGTGAGAGCTCGCGATGTAAACTGAATAGTGATTATGCACATTCCGCACCTAAGTCCGTATATATGGAGGTTGTGTAATTTAATAGGGATTTGAGGTTATTTTTATAAGTATCCATGAGTGGATAGGAAGGCAGAGATACTTCAATGTTCACATATCCGGCTGATATATTATCTTTTCTTGTGGTAAATTTTCTCTCGTTTATCTTAATTGTACAGGGTGTATAATTCTGATACTCTGAATAATGTAGCCGTATGAGAGTAAAATTAAATACCTACGTTTGTGTTCAACTCTATATAGGGTCATTTGCACAGTAAGATTGAAAGAAGCGATATTTATCATTTCTTCTCAAATGACACAGGCACTCAGTTGGTATAGTATTAATACTTCACACATTTTCCATAAACAGTCAAGATGTTCATCTTCCTTTGAACTAGAGATGCAAGGACTCTCTTGCTTCTCCACATCAACAGTTTTGACAAGTAAACCTTAGGTTCAAGACATAAACGCTAGAATAGAAAACTTCTGACGAGTGAGCAGAGTGCTAGTCGAGCTCTCACTGTTTTTATATTTTTAAGAGCAAGACTAATTTCAGGAAATGATAGACGAGGAGGAGAAGATTAGTATTATTAACAGTATCGCGGCATATGAAAATGATGCAGTGCTCATCCTTCGCACGGAGAAGATATCGCCATTTTAATGACGTAAAATATCATAAAGTATTATTATGAAACTTTAGCTGCTTATCTATATGTGCAGCTTCATCTTTGAACTATAACAAACCTACAATGATTGGCGAGAAAAGAGATTTATTAGCATTTTTGTCATCTTCTTTAGAAAAATGTAACAAAAAAATGATACTCCTCTATACTCACGTCTTTCCTCACTCACTTACTGAGGATAAAGTTAATATCTAAGTCTAACTAGACACGAGACCACACACATAAGGTGTTAGATGTCTCAATGAGTATTTATAGGTGATCTCTTCTCTAGAAAGCTGATGCTGAATATGAACTTTGTCCTAATACACAACCTACTCCTAAACAAATTAAAAAGACTTATTTTTCTAATAGTTACAAAATTGTTTCGCTGGTGCTATTGTATCATATCTCTGTATTATTACTATAATTGTGGTTCATTTAAAAAAAAAATCAACCCGAATGGAGAATCTGTATGATTTATCGAGTCGCTTATATGAGTACAGAATATTCGTTTATGTTCAGAGCACTATTTATTTTACCAACTAGACAATAAATCTTATCATATGTTGAGTGTACCTGTCAGGGAGGATCCTTAGGTATTGTATTTCCAGAGACGCCGAGCTTATTTTCTGATTAATATACACTCTATAAGAATACAGTATCTTGATATTTGGTAATGCCAATCGAATGCATAGGATTAATACTGATAAGTTGGAATCGCTTAACGTCTAATGCTGCTCGTGTAGGAGTTCTGGAAGGGACGAGAGTTGTCCAAACCACGATCAGTGTACTTATGATCAGAGATGTATATGAGAGAATTGCCATCTTAGAGTGATATGTGCGCGAGTTCTCGGACGTATACTAGGAATATACTAATTTTCCAATGAAAAATATTACTATAATATACAGTAATACACACCTCGTATAAAAGTTATGTTCACGTTATAATTTAAAGTGATTGACTACGATACCTGAGAGTTTCCAGTCGGCTAGGGAATGTTATATAATATGAGGGTACCTCCCCCGAGAGCGAACGCAACCGAAATTGCGCTTACGCCCTTGTTGCTAGAGCTTCCGAGAGAGCGAAGAATTTAGGACCTCATCCGCGCCTCACACATTTCGAGCGTGAATGTACGTAATCCTTTCTCTTGTAAAGGTGGACCGTACAGCAACCTAAAATTTGAAATTAATTGGTAGGTGAGGTTTTTTGTGATATTGTCGCTATGCTTTAGCAAGAAAGGGGAAAGGAGTCTGACGTCAATCTCTGTCGTGAGAGATGTACGTATCGGCCTGCGTCAACCCCGTAAGGGGGCCGCAGCCCCTAAAAATTAAATTGATCGTAGGAAAGGGCTGAACTTTGGTCTTTGGATAGTTGTTTATAGATAGAAGCTGAGTAAAAGGTCTGAATCTGTAGAGTTTTGTAGTTGGCAACAGGCCACACCGAGGATGCTTTTTTGCATTTCTTATATTTCTTAAATATAGGTTAAATATATACAATATAGGTGTTAAAAATATATGTTTAGTAACCGGATGGTAGATTCGTCGACTATGGTGTTTCTCGACGGCTGCCCTCATGGCAAATGCGGGTGGTGTTAAACAGGCCCCGGGCCGACGCGTTTGCGGCGCGCGCGCCGCGAGCCCAGCCGGCGCGCCCGGCCGGCGCCGATCCGACGCGAAAACCGGCGCGAAACCGGTGCGTGAACATTCGTATAAAAACAACAATGTTGGTGTTCTTATATATGTTATCCGAGTCTGTAGATTTCGAAATGATGGTTTCAGAACCACCCACCAAGAAAAAAAATAAAAATATAAATAAATAAATAATAAATAAATAAAATAAATAAATAAATTAATAAACATTCTTATTCTTTTTTATGTTTTATAACTTACAAATTTTAACGTTTTTACATACCTAAAAGCAGTAATCGTAAATCAGTAAATCAAATTGCCCTTCACACAACCTTCCATGATCTATTGATCTATTGATCTATTGATCTATTGATCCCTTGATTCAAGTCAATAATTACTAAATTGTCATGTTTACATACCCTATAAGCGGTAAATCAGTATCAAAACTACCCTCACTCAGCCGCTTCCATGATCTTTGATCTATTTATCTATTGATCTATTCATCTATTTCTAATTGATCTATTTGATTTCAAGTGCATATTTTTTTTTAGCTAAAAATTGTCAAGTTTTACATACCCTAAAACAGTAAATTCAGTAAATTCATAAATTCATAAATAAAACGCCCTCATCACTTCTTCTGTGATCTATTGATTATTGATTTATTGATCTATTGATTCAATGTCATATTTTTACTAAAATTGTCATGTTTACATACCCTAAATCAGTAAAAAGTTAAATTAAAAAACCACCATCCAACCACGCCCCTTGAAAGGGTGTATCTAATTTAATTCTATTGATCATTGATCTATTGATCTATTTGAATCCTATTGATCTATTGATCTATTGATTCAAAGTCATATTTTTTTAGTAAAAAATTAAAATTTTTTCAATACCCTAAATCAGTAAATCAGTAAAATCAAAAAACCCAACCTACACTCTTGTCTATCTGTAAAACTTTGATCTATTGATTCTATTGATCTATTGATCAATTGATCTTTAATCTATTGATTCAAGTCTTATTTTAAAAGTAAAAATTGTAATGTTTTATATACCCCTAAATCATAAATTAGTAAATCAAACCACCCCAAACTACACTCCTGTCCAACCATGTCTATTGATATATTGATTTATTGATCTATTGATTCAGGTGACATTTCGAACCTAAAATTATCAATGTTTTACATACCCTAATCAGTAAATCGAAATCAACGGGCCATGCCACAGTGCCCCCACATCCATGAATCTTTGATCTTAATTGATCTTATTGATCCTATTGATCTATTGATTTAAGAAGTCACATTTCGAGTATCAATTTTTTTGGATAACAATAACATAAAAATAAGTTCATTTTACACTGATCAACGAATATATTGCTAACGTAACAAAGTTTTCACATTAATAAGCTTACTTAGGCATCATCGAAAACTAATATATAATGCAACAACAAACCTGACACGCCTTAAAAAACATGAAATAAACTGTTAACGTTGAAACAAAGTTCCCACTTACACAGTAATTAACGTAACCTAGCATACAAAAACGTTAACCTATTCATACTTCTCAAGCAATCATCTAACATAACAATGTTAAATTTTAATTGTAACATGGTAATATTTTAAAAAAAAAATTTATCACAATTCAGGACATGTGGTTCTCTACATTATCATACTGATTAACGATATTCTCTAACGTAATAAAGTTTCCACATCAATAAAGCTAAACATATCACATGAACTAAGAAAAATAATGTACAAAGACAAACTAACACACTTACACACAATAAACTGTTGACATTAAAAAAGTTCACCAAACTTAACACCAGTAAAGTAACTAACATTGCAAGCAAAAACGTAACCTATTCATACTTTTTTTTTCCAAAAACATACACTCTAAGCAATAATTACATTAATCTTAACATTGACCAGTAACATTTAGCAAAAATGTTTCATAACCTGTCTAATATCATACAGACCAACGAATATATTCTTCTAATGTAACAAAGTTTTTTTTTACATTATCATAGTAATATTTAACAAAATTTATCATAACTTCCTAAATATCATAATCCGCCAACAAATAATTGCAAAACATAACAAAGTTTTATCCAACATAAAATAAAAATAAAAAGTTTAATCCAAACATAACAAAAATAAGTTCTTTGTGTAAAATTATCATAGTAAAGAGTAAATAGTTTTAAATCCGAATTTAAAAGGCAGTAAAATTCAGTCAAATAGTAAATCAAAACCCACCGACCCTTCCCCGCCCCTCCCTACCAGCCACCCGTCCATGACCTTTTAATCTATTGATCCTTATGATTCAGGTCACATATCGAGTATCAATTTGTGGATAAACACAGTACAAAAATAAAGTTCTTTATATACTAAACCAATGAATATATGCTAAGGTAACATTGTTTTCACATTAATAAAGCTAACATAGCATTACCAGAACTAAGAATATTTATGGTAACAAATGTACAAAACCTAAATACAACCTTACGCCACGAAACAAAACTTACTAAACATTAACAAAGCACCCCGATCCATAACTTAGCAGCAGTGAAAGTACCAGCTAGCGTACAAAAACGTAACCGTATTCCACAATTTTCAAGCATATCTCTAACATATCAATTGTTAAATTTTACATTAACACTATTGATTTAAGTCCGCATTTCGAGTATCATTTCGGATAAATATAGCACAAAATGAGTTCTTTATATACTAATCAGCGAATATATGCTAACTAAATAAAAGTTTTTCACATTAATAAAGCTAACATAACATCATATGAACTAAGAAAATAATGAACAAACGACAAAACCTAACACAACTAACGCGCATGAATAAACTGTTACATTAACAAAGTTCCATACTTAACACCCGTAAAGTAACTAAGATTGCATACAAAACGTAACCTATTCAACACCTTTTTTCAAGCATATCTCTAACATATTAACGTTAATTTTACATTGACACAGTAATATTTAACAAAAAATTTATCAATAACATTTGTTAATTATCATACAGACCAACGATAACTGTAAACATAATAAAGTTTTATCCAAACATAACATAAAATAAGTTCTTTGAATAAAATATCATATAATTGTAATAGTTACTGATTTTAAAGCAGGCAGTAAATCAGTAAATCAGTAATTCAAACCATCAACCCTCCCCACCCTCCCCCATGACCCTATTTGATCTATTTGATCTATTGATTCATGTCAGATTTCCAAATCATTTTTCGAGTATCATTTCGGATAAACATAAACACAAAAAATAAGTTCGTATATACTAAACCATCGAAATATAGGCTAACCATAACAACGTTTTTACATAAATAAAGCTAACATAACGTAAAATGAACTAAGAAAATATTACAATCGACAAACGCTACACACCATAACGTACGAATAAACTACTACATTAACAAACTTCCGCAACTTAATAACAGTAAAAGTACCTAACACTTCGTAAAAAGTAACCTATTCACAACTTTTCAAGCATATCTCTAAACATGTCAATGTTAATTTTTACATTAACATCGGTAATATTAACAAAAATTTACATAACCTCCTGTCTAATCATCATACTTACAACGAATATAAGCTAACTTTAACAAACTTTTACATCAACTTTCGTAATATTTAATCAAAATGTTCATCATACCTCGTCTAGATATCATATCCCCATCCGAATAATTGCAAAACATAAAAAAGGATGGGGTAAAGCCTCAGCCCTTCCGGGCTGAGGCCCAAAACCGCCTTTACCACCTCCTTCCGTGTGATCCCCCATCTCCGGAATTCACACCATATTCAAGGGGCGCAAATCCCCTTGGTTTTCTCTTCGGAGGTTGTGTGTTGCTTTAGATACTCTTGTTAATGAAACGTTTATTCGTAAGTTAGGTACGTTATGTTAAATATTACTATGATAGTGTGAAATTAACACTGATTTGTTAGAGAAATGATGAGTATTGTAAGATATTACTGTGTTAACTGACGATGATGTGTTAGAAACGTGAGCCAGGTTAAGTTTTTGTTGAGTAATGTTAGGTTTGAGCGAGAATTTTGCTAATGTCTACGTTTTATTCATAGTTTTAAATGATGTTTATAGAAATCCATAACTCGACGAGTGACACTTTGCATTGAAAAGATAGTGTCAATTCATAGTTCAAATTCCTGGTATCTTTGATAGATTGGTCAGCTTTGTTAAGGATTTTGGTTAGATAATACGGCTTTACCTATTGCTGATAGGCGGGAAAAGCGGGAACATATCGAATATTGTATGACCTGTTTGAATTACTGATTTACTGATTTACTGATTTAAAATCAGTAAACTATTACAATTTACTATTACATTTTATTCAAAGAACTTATTTTTATGTTATGTTTTTATAAAACTTTGTTATGTTTACAGTTATTCGTTGGTCTGTATGATAATTAGACAAGGGTTATGATAAATTTTTGTTAAAATATTACTGGTGTCAATGTAAAATTAACGTTAATATGTTAGAGATATGCTTGAAAAGTATGAATAGGTTACGTTCTGTATGCAATGTTAGTTACTTTACTGGTGTTAAGTATGGAACTTTTGTTAATGTTAACAGTTTATTCATGCGTAAGTTGTGTTAAGTTTGTCGTTGTTCATTATTTTCTTAGTTCATATGATGTTATGTAAGCTTTAGTAATGTGAAAACATTGTTATGTTAGCATATATTCACTGGTTAGTATATAAAAAGGAACTCATTTTTGTGCTATGTTTTTTCGCCATAATGATACTCGAAATGCGACGTAAATCAATAGTGGTTAATGTAAAATTAACATTGATATGTTAGAGATATGCGTGAAAAAAGTGTGAATAGGTTACGTTTTGTACGCTATGTTAGGTACTTTACTGTTTCTTTAAGATGGGAACTTTGTTAATGTTAGTAAGTTTGTTCGTGCGTAAGGTGTGTTAGGTTTTGTCATTGTGCATTAAATTTTTTTAGCTCTGGTAATGCTATGTTTAGCTTTATTAATGTTGAAACAATGTTACGTTAAGCATATATTCGTTGGTTAGTATAATAAGAACTTATTTTTGTACCTATTTTACCCGAAATGATACTCGATATGTGAACTGAATCTCCATATCAAGTAAATCAAAAGGTCATCTCATTTCTTGATAGGGGCGGGGAGGGGACGGGTGTTTGATTTACTGATTTACTAATTTACTGCTTTAAAAATTCGGTAAACTATTACACTTTTACTATGATATTTTATTCAACAGAATTATTTTTATGTTATGTTTGGATAAAACTTTGTTATTTTTATGTTATGTTTGGATAAAACTTTGTTATGTTTTGCAATTATTTGTTGGGGATTATGATATTTAGGGTAGGTTATGATAAATTTTTGTAAATAATTCTTATGGTAATGTAAAAAAAAACTTTGTTACGTCAGCATATATTCGTTGGTCTGTAATGATAATCGGACAAGTTTATGATACATTTTTGCTAAATGTTTCTGTGTGTTAATGTAGATTAACGTTAATATGTTAGAGGATATGCTTGAAAAAAAGTATGAATAGGTTACGGTTTGCATGCAATGTAGTTACTTAACTGGTGTTTAAGTGTGGAACTTTGCTAATGTTAACAGTTTTTATTTATGTTAAGGTATGTTAGGATTTGTCGTTGTACATCTGTTTTCTTTAGTTCAATGTTACGAGCTAATGTTACTTTATTGATTGTGGAAACCTTTATTACGTTAAGAGTAAATATTCTTTATCAGTAATGATAATTAACAAGATGTTGTGAGAAATTTTTGTTAAAATATTACCATGTTGATATAAATTAACATTGTTATGTAAAGATATGCTTGACAAAGTGTGAATAGGTTACGTTTTTGGTATGCAATGTTAGTTACTTTTACTGTTGTTAAAGTGTGGAACTTTGTTTAACGTTAACAGTTTATTCATGTTTAAAGGTGTCAGGGTTTGGCCGTTGTGCATTATATTTCAATAGTTCAGAGATGCTAAAGTAAGCTTTACTAATGTGAAAACTTGTTACGTTAGCAATATATTCGTTGATCCAATGTATAAATAAATTGTTTTATGTTATGTTTATCCAAAAAATGATACTCAAAAATGTGACTTGAAATCAATAGATCAATAGATCAATAGATAATGGATGATGAGGGCAGTGTGGTATGGCCGTTTTGATTTACTGATTTAGGGATGTAAAACATGAATAATTTTAGTAAAAATATGATCTGAATCATAGATCAATAGATCAATAGATCAAATGGTCATGGACGGGTGGGTAGGTTGGGTGGTTTTGATTTTACTATTTACTGATTTAGGGTAGTAAACATTACAATTTTATACTAAAAATTGAAATATAACTTGAATCAATATATTATAATAGATCAATAGATCAATAAGATCAATAGATCAATAGTTTAATAGATCGAACAGGAGGGGGGTTGGATGGTGATTTGATTTACTGTTTTAAATGAATTAGGGTATAGTAAAACATGATAATTTTACTAAAAAATATGACTTGAATCAATAGTCAATATATCAACGGATGGACTAAGGGGTGGCTGATGGTGGTTTGATTTACTGATTTAACTGATTTAGGGCATGTAAAATGACAACTTATAATATGACATGAATAAATAGAATCAATAGATCAATAGATCAATAGATCAGTAGAACAATAGATCATAGAAGGAAGGTGAAGGGCTTTGTTTTGATTTACTGATTTACTGGATTACTGCTTTAGGGTGTATGTAAAACATGACAATTTTAGTATAAATATGACTTGGAATCAATAGATCAATAGAAGCAATAGATCAATTTAGATCATGGAAGGCTGAGAGGGGCAGTTTGATTTGGCTGTTTACTGAATTTTACCGCTTAGGGTATGAAAAACGAATGACAATTTGAATAAAAAATAATGACCTTGAATCAATAGATCAATAGATCAATAGATCAAATAAATCAATAGATCAATGGAAGGGCATGAGTAGGGGGAGTTTGATTTACTGTTTAACTGATTTACTGCTTTAGGGTATGTAAAACATAAATGTGGAAATTATAAACATAAAAAGAAATTATACTTTTTATTTATTTGTTTATTTATTTAATTATATTTATTTATTTTTTTATTTTTTCTTGTATGGTTCTGAAACCATCATTTTCGAAATCTACAGACAACTCGATAACATATATAAGAACACCAACATTGTTGTTATACGAATGTTCACGCGCCGGTTTCGCGTCGGATCGCGCCGGCGGGCGCGCCGGCGGGCGCGCACACGCGTCAGCCCGGGGCCTGTTGACACAACCCGCAATTGCCATGAGGGAGCCTCATACACTCGCATAGTCGAGATCATTACATCCTTATAAACACTATATTTTTAGCACTTATAATTGATTATTATAACCTTATTTTCTATCCCCAGCAGCAGAACCGGAACCAGTACTGTACCGTTGCCAACTCAAACTCTACAGATTCAGACTCCTTTCTCCTTCTATACACTATCCAAATTTCAGCCTTCTACGATCAATTTAATTTTTAAGGGGCTGCGGCCCCCCTTACGGGGGGACACAGGGGTACGTAATCTCGTCCTAACGAGATTACGTCTGACTCCTTTCTCCTTCTTCTATACACTATCCAATATTCAGCTTCTACGATTAATTTTAATTTTTTAGGGGGCTGTGACCCCCCTTACGGGGGACGCATGGGGTACGTAATCTCTCATCTACGATGAGATTACGTCATTACGCTCGATTGAGACTCTCGTTAGGCCTAATCTTCGCTCGCTCGTAAGCAGCAACAAGGGCGGTAAGCGCAATATTTTGCGTTCGCTCTCGGGGGGGAGGTACCCCCAATATATACATCCTAGCGACTTGAAAACTCGTCGGTATCGAGCTTAACGCAACATAGAACATTTATCCAGTTTTCAGACCGCGATACCTCTATTCTTCCTATCGAAAAGGGTGGCACAATGTCAATCCGGGCAATTACTACTATATAATATATATATATATATAATATATATATATATATATTATATATATATATAGTATTATATTATATATATATATATTATATACATATATATATATATATATATATATACTATATATGTATATATTATATATATATATATATATTATATATATATATATTATTAATAAATTATATATATATATATATATATATATATATAATATATATATATATATATATATATATATTAATTATATATATATATATATATATATGTATATATATATATATATATATATATATATAATATAAATATATATATATATATATATATATATATATATATATATATATATATATATATATATAATTATATATATATAGATATATATATATATATATATATATATATATATATATATATATATATATATATATATATATATATATATATATATATATATATATATATATATATATATACAAATGACTTTCAAATTTGGCACAATTCAATACACTCTCAATATGCTAACGACACTTCAATCTTAATATCAGTAAAGTAAGCAATGAAATGAAAAACATTATAACATAGGTAGAAAGAAATAGACTCTCCATAAACATACATAAAACAAATTACCTAGTAATATCAATTCAAAAAAACTGTTCAAATAAATGTAAAAGCAAAAGATGTAATTATAGATCGATTAACATCTGCCAAGTTTTTAGGTGTTATCCTAGATGACAAACTCTCTTTCAAATAACACATAAATAATCTTATTAGCAAACTATCCTATTCTAACTATGCATTCCTGGCGATAAGGAACTTTTCTCCAACATATATCTTAAAACACTTTTACTATAGCCTTGTTTATCCTCACATACTCTGCTGTCTTTCAGTATAGGGATGTGCAAGTGAATTACTTGCTACAGTGAATTACTTGCTAAATATATATATATATATATATATATATATATATATATATATATATTATATTATATATATATATATAATATATATATATATATTATATATTATATAATATATATATATATATATATATATATATATAAATATTATATTATAATATATATAATATTATATATATATATATATATATTATATAATATATATATTATATATAAATATAATATATATATATATATATATATATTATATAATATATATATATATATATTATATATATAATTTATATATATATATATATATACATATATGCATGTACCAGGGTTAGGCCAATTTGTTTTGGCGTGTAACAAACATCAACAAAAACTTATTTAAATGCACATCACAATAGCCTAATTACAAAAATATTTAAAAACCAGGTAACAAAAAAATTTAAAATTTTACTAACTTTTTCTGCCGAAAAACTTCAGAGATTGAACCGAATTTCGTAGTTGGTTCTTAGCCTTACAATCTCTTCCCCCCAATAAACCCTGCAAAAAAAATTATTCATTTCTTTTTATGGAACAGAAAAGTAAATTAAACGATAAAAAACATACTCAAATCACGGAAAACTCACTTGATTAAATGCCAAGTTGGCTTATCCTCTTGCACGCCTAAGTCATCCAGAATTAATAGGGCTGAATTTGAATTCTTGATACTGTTTTCAGATTTGTATACCTGCTCGTTTTTACTTTTTAATTAAAACCTCTGGCGGGGGACTTACAATAACTTCTGGCAGGGGACTAATAACAGAACTTAAAATACTAGATTGTTTTGGTCCTGACATTTCGCATTCATCATAGTTAGTAGACTTTATTGATAATTCATTACAAATATCGTAAAATTCATCAATTTGAATCCTCAGTTCACCTATTTGTAAATTAGTAATTTCAGAATGCAAGTCAAAAAATTTAAATAAATACAAAGCATATTCATTCACATCTGTTGTTGTCAGATTTTCTTGAAAGGGTCCGATTATTCTATAGGTCAAGTTCTCTAAATTAGTTAGAATTTCTTTAATCCCCAATTGCAATTTTGGGTTTTCTAATTTAATATTTACAAGTGTGTCTAGTAATATCTGATTCTTTCCAAATCATTCAAAATGATAGTGTTGCCTAAATCTAAACTCTTTGGTGTCAAGTTTATCGGAACTTCCTCTTGCTCATTTGAAATTCCGGCTGAAGTATGAAAGACTTCATAATAACTTGGTCCATCTTCCAGTGTATCTAGGGAGAAAGAATCTTCTTCCTCTATTGTTCTATAATTGTTATTTCTTTCTCTTGAACATTGTTCAAGTCCGGTAAATTGTTAGGATAAAGTTCTTTAAACAGAGGGTGATTTGTTAAGTAATCAGGGGACTCCTTCCAAGGCCTTAAATAGTTATAGTGGACCTGAAATACCTCATTCTCATTAATCAAAGATTGAATTTCATAAGTAACGTTATTCTGGAAAATCCGAGAAACCTTATAAGGACCTGTATATTTTTCATCAAGTTTATGTTTTACCTTATCAGATGTTACTATTATTTTCTTTATTACTAATTCTCCCACTTCGAAAGGTCTAAATTTTTCATGCCCTCTCACCCAAAATTTGTAATCAACTCTTGGTGCTATTGGTCGATCTAATATTTGATGTTTCACATTAAACATTTGATTTTAGTATAGTACCGAGGCTTTCGTTCGTACACTTCGGACATTTTCAGAATAATTTTATTTTAATATTAAACAATTTGATAAAATAAATTTCGTGTAATATATACAAAAATAAATAAATAAGATTAATAAATTTAAAAGTTAGAAAAGTTAACTTACATTGACTTTTTGTCATTTAAAAATGTTCAAAAAATTGGACATTTCGTTATATTTTATGTTTATCGTTGGTTTATGTTTCCTTAAGAGCAACGATTCCCCTAGTCGCAATTCATAAAAATCATTTTTTCTTGTTATGATGGAGAAGCCCCTCTTTTATGCTGTTATCGGGATTTTTGTGGTGTTCTTCTTTAAAATGTTGAAAAATTTTGCCTCGGCTTATACTTATGATGCGACATTCTCATGTTGAGGGTAATCGTTTGTTTATCCGATATAAGAGGCGTTACATCCACTTTCAGAACGTTGAAATCGGTACACAACGTACTAACTCACCAACCATCCGAAGCGCTCACGAGTAAAGAAGCAGCGAAGCATCAGTTTCATGGCTTAATAGTACGATCTTAATATAAGCTTCTTCGTCTGTTTGGTTTAATATAGCTTGCTTTTAATAATTAATTTAATTTGTTCTCTTCATCTTTATTTTCTGACTGATATTTTCAGTTTTATAATATAAATCGAAGCTTATCGTTTTACGGATTTCAATTCAATGGTAATTGTTAAGTAATTATTTAAAGTGTTCTTTATCGTTTTCTATATTATACTAGAGGAAGTTATTGTTTAATAAATTCTGGTTACTCTTTTAATTTCTTTATCCAAAAAGGGTCCAATCAGAATATCTTGAATATAAGTTTTACCATTGAAGTTGAAAGGTGTCTTCGTAGTTCGTATTGTTATATTAAAAAAAATGACGTATTTAGGGATCACCTTTAGAAGCAACCTTTCGCAGATTTCAACATGTCATCGGTAGAAAACAAAATTTTTAATGAAAACGCCCCTTTCAATCCTTTCTTTTACATTCGATATACGTAGACGAAACCTTTGTAATATTTAACGATTCAGAACATATTCAAGAGTTCAAATCCAAATTAGAATATCTCAGTGGTTTAAAATTTAACTTTTGAAAGAACAAAAATAACTACATTAATTTCTTAGATGTTAATATTAAAATTAAAGAGGATGGAAAAAAATTGATAGAAGCGTCTACGTTAAATCTACAGATAAAGGAACATACTTGGAATTTCGACTCTTTCACTCCTCTAAATTACAAAATTGCTACAATAAAGAATTTTAGTTCTTCGAGCATTTAAGATATCGTCTGATTGGACCCTTTTTGATAAAGAAAATTAAAAGAATAACACAGAAACTAATAAACAATAAAGTACATATAATATTATAGAAAAAACTATAAGAAAATGGCAAGATCTGAAAAATACATGAATGAAAGCGAAACGAATAAGCTCGTATTATATTTAAAATACTGAAAATATCAGTCAGAAAAAAGATGAAGAGAACAAATTGAAATTAATTTTAAAAGGAGCATATTAAACCAAAAGACGAGAAGAAGCTTATATTAAGATCCGTACTATAAGCCATTGAACTGAGCTCGTGCTTCTCTACTCGTGAAGCGCTTTCGGATGGTGGGGAGTAGTAACGTTGTGTACCGAATTTCAATGTTCTGAAAGTAGATGTAACGCCTCTTATATCGAATATCCACAACGAATACCCTCAACAATGAGAATGTCGCAACATAAGTATAACCCGAGCAAAATATTTCACATTTTAAAGAAGAACACCACAAATCCCGATAACAGCATAAAAGAGGGCTTTCTTCCATCATAACAAGAAAAAAATGATTTTTATGAAAAATTGCGCCTAGGGAATCGTTGCTCTTAAGGAAACATAAACCCACTAGTGACCTATAAAATATACGAAATGTCCAATTTTTTGACATCTTTAATATGACAAAAAAGTTAATGTAAGTTTAACTTTTCTAACTTTTAAATTTATTAATCTATTTATTTATTTTTGTTATGAGTTTACAACGAATTTATTTTTAAAATTGTTAAAATATTAAATAAAATTATTACTTGAAAAATGTCCGAAGTGTACGGAGGAAAGCTTGGTACCATACTTAAATCAATTGTTTTTATTTTATTCAAGAATATTTTAAGAAAATTTCTTCTGTTGAAGAAATACCTGTTTTGGAGGTTGAAAAGCATCAAAATCATATACTAATTTCTTTATTACTAATACTCCCACTTCGAAAGGTCTAAATTTTTCATACCCTCTAGCCCAAAATTTGTAATCAAATTCTTGGTGCTATTGATCGATCTAATGTTTTATGTTTCACATTAAGCAATAATTTGATAGGAAACATTTTTATTTCAGAGTGCCATGTATTGTTATAAATGGATACGATCTTACCTAAATTTTCCTCCCATCTGGAACCTTCTTTACTTACTGATCGTAACAAGCTTGCGATAGTTTGATTGGCCCGTTCACAGACCCCGTTCCCCCAGGGTATATAACTGCTGGTTTTTAAGTGTTGAATCCCATACTGAGATAAGAGTTCCTCAAATTTACCCGTGAATTCCAATCCTCGGTCACTAAGTATCGCTTTGGGCACTGTCAATAAATTTGGAAGTTTTTTCTTAAAAGACTCAACTACTGTAACAGATGTCTTGTTTCAGTGGAGTAGCATAAAGAAATTTGCTGAAATGATATATGTTATAAGTAAATACATATTACTGGATATTGAAGAAGGCAGTTGCAACAAATCTATAGCAACAATTTGATATGGCTCAGTAGTTTGAATTTTGAGAGCTAGAGGATGTTCTTTCCTAATTTTTATTTTATTTAACTGACAAACTGGACATGTTAACGAAACATCCCTAGCAAATTTCGTAAATCAGGATGGAACAAACGGTGACTTATTATCTGAAATAACTTATCCCTTCCTATGTGTGCCATATTATTATGAATATACAATACAAAACTTATCATAAACGGAAATGATATTATTGGTACCTGAGTTTTATGTTATTTCCTGATAAAATCTAGTAAATCTTTTCAGCTTTAGCAGTAATTTTGATATTGGTAGGTTTTCACGGATGCAGGACTTGAGAGTTCTTAGTACATTTGTACTTTGTTCTTTGCTTACAGTGTTTCCATCCAATATTTCATCTGGAACGTCATTGCAACATTTAACATAACAATCTCCACAATTGCATCGAATACTAAATGAATTGTTTAAGAAAGGAAAACCAGACTTGCCCATAAAAATGAAAAAATTGTTATAATCTAGTTTTGTTTTTAATTGGGCAAGAGCATTGATACCTATAATCAAACAAAAATTTGAATGTTTTCCAAATACATGGTCATTAATTAATGCGAAAGGAACGTTTTTAAGTTCTTCTTCACCAATTTGTAAATCCAAAATTACATATTCATTTAGTCAGTTGCTTCCATTAAAACCAACCATATTTACGGGATGTGAAAGTGCAAACTTCTTTCCTATTTTCTTCTTTAAGTAAGTAAATGCAGAACAAGTAATTAAATTCGAAGAAAATGCTGCATCCAATATTCCACAAAATTTATGATCATCAATCAGTGTCGCATTTTTTGAAACTCTGGTGTGTAAATGGTTACAATTTACCTCACGATCATTCATTCTGTCTTCAATGAATTCTTGCACTTGCAAGTTTTCCTCATCGGCAAAGTGGTAAACTCTTGGCTCTTTATTCCTATCTATATCTGTAATAAAACTTGACTCAGGCATATTATTTTTAAAAGTGATGTTATCCCTAGAAAAGGGTTTTAATTCTATAGCATATTGCTCTTCAAATTTAGCGTGCCCAAATGGAACCAATCAATGTTCTAAATATGTTTTACAATTTTCTTCCTGAATAGGTTGAATAAGTTGCACATGACCACCAGATAAGGAATGCAGATAAAATACTGACTCTGGTGGATCCATATTAGAATTACATACATCAAATTTCATCAGGAATGTTTTCTGAACCAAAACATAAATAACACACTTAAACAATTTACTGAAAGCATTTAAAAAGTCAAAATTGGGAGCTATCTCTAAGTCTACCATGCTTTTAATGATCTTTTTTCTAGCATCAATATTATATTTCTTTGGGGCCCTTAAAAGCTCATTCACCATTATTTTTTTTTAAAGATAAAAAAATTCTTTCATTTCACTTAATTTTTCAGATAAATATTTTTCTCTCCAAATTTTTCGTCTCTCATGATCTGATCGTAAAGACATTCTATTAAATAATTTGGACCTCCTACAGGAGAATAAATTAAAGTGAAATCTCCCTCAAAATTATCACTTACTATTACCTGAGAATTCACCACATTCCTGCTCAACACATCGGCAATGATGTTTTCTTTGCCAGGTAGATATTCAATTTCAAAATCAAATTCTTGAAGATCCGTTAAGGTTCTAGCCAACTGAGAGTCAACGTTCTTAATGGAAAACAAACATTTCAGTGCTGATGATCCGTCCGAATAATAAATAGGATACCTAAAAGGAAAGGTTTAAATGTTTTTAGAGGCCATCTGAAGGCGGCAAATTCTTTTTCAATGGTGCAATAATTTTTTTTGGCATTGGTGAACGCCATACTAGTGAGGGCAATGGTTTTAGGAATATACTTTCCTTGTTTATCGGGTTGATATTGTATTAATTCCGCTCCAGCACCTTCCAAAGAAGCATCTGATGAGACTATCATTTTTTGTTGACTACTATAATCTAGAAAAGATGATGTATTATCATTTAGTGCCAGGAGCTTCAGTTTCTCGAAAGATTCTTTTAGGTTGGGTTGTTTCCAATCTATTACGGACAATTTATTTAAACAAATCAATATTGTGAGGTTATGAAATCACTGCTGCATCTTTCATAATATGGCCCTGCCAAAGTGTTAGCCCAAAAATGAATGTAGATCACCAACAGTTTTTATATTTTCCACCTTGTAATGGTTTACTTTATCAAAATATTCTTTATCAAAATTTCTTATTCCTGTTTCTGATATTAGGTGTCCTAAGTATTGAATCTCTTTTCTCGCACAAGAGCACTTTTTTAACTTTGCTTTCAGACCTCTCTCTTCCAATCTTCCTTATATTTTATCGAACAATTTTAAATTATTCTTAAAGCCTTTAGTTATACATAGAATATCATCTAGATAAACATTAACTGGTGGTGAATTTTTAAACTTACCGTTCAGAGACTTTCTTACTGAAGTAGATTTATCATCTTCTGGTGTTTTAAAATTGTCTGGTTCCAATTTGTGATGCAAAAACTCTTCCAACACGGCTTCCATTTCTCTTTGAAAACAAGAGGGTTCTGTCCTTAATCCGAAACTCAATCTTCTAAACCTAAATAAACCTAACTCTGGTACAGAAAAACTTGCAATGTTTCTCGAGTCCTCATCCAACTTCATTTGGTAATAGGCTCTGCATGTCTATTTGGCTAAATACTTTCATGTCTTGTAAACTATAGAAAGTATCTTGCAAGTTGGGTATTGGAAATGAATCTCCTTTCATTAATTTATTCACTTTTCGGTAGTCGACCACCAATCGTAAAGATGAATCAGACTTGAAATTAGGCACCAGAAGACTATTCCAGGCAGAGCTTGCCTTTTCGATTATGTTGCTTTCTAGTAGCTTTCCCTTTCCTTATGTATAGCCTCTGTGACTACTGGGTTAAAATGTCTGGATTTTTGATAAATAGGAGTAACTCTTGGTAGCAAATGAATTTTGAATTTTGTTAATGAAGCAGGTTGCTTTAAATTTTCATTAATTAATGGTGAAATGAGAGGAACGGTTCCATAACAACTGTCTAAATTCCTTTTCTTCTTCAAGATTTTTTATGTGAGCTAGATTTATCTCCCGCTAAAAATCTTCATAACTTCAACTTTAGGGGATACTGTCCAGCTTATCAAGTTCATCTTTATTTAAAT